>PQXN01000046.1:0-173024 GCA_004786275.1 Botryotinia convoluta | reverse complement strand
TGGCGGAGTAGGTCTAATGGCCTGATCCTGATTTCAATTTAGTTGCCTAGTATACCTATTATAGAATTTCACAGGAATGAGGGAAGGCCGGGCGGAGAGTAATCATCAGATTCAGAATGGGCATGTAAGTTGATGAGAACATTATAAGATTCTAGTACCATAGTTGGAACACAGATTTCAACAAGTTGACTGATTAGGAAATTGAAAATTTAATCTCAATGACTTGTTTTAAACTAGTTTCTACCATTACCCTATATATAAACCTTTAATTTATATTCCAAAATGCTATTCGGATAGTAAAGCTGAAGCGCTTGAAATATAAAATAAGGTATTGATCTATACTGAGATTTTTCTTCGGGCATAGCAGTATCGTGCATATTATTATTGAAGGTAATTTGACGGAGCCAATACTGGTACGGAATCAAGAATCTGAGTACATAGAAAATTTACATACGCATATCTTTCGTACTATCGCACTACGTCTCCAAGTATAGAGTGAGCTGGACTAATAGCTTCTGATTTCATCAACAATTGAGTTTTCAGATAATAAATAGAAATTTTTTATTGGCAAGAGAAAAGCAGGAGGAGGTCTAGAGACAGAAGTTATAGGCAGATTATTGAATGTCTCTGCAGCTCTTTACTAATTCCATCGACCTTTTTTTCGATAGTAGTAAATATATGAAAAAAGTGCATATATATATATATGTCTCAAATGCCATGTATATATATATTATCTTTCCTTAACACCTCGAATCTAAAAACAGAATAAAAATCTATCCCATCATTTTCATTTTATTTCAAAAAAAAAAAAAAAAGAGAAACACACCAACCACACCCGAAGACACAAAACAAAAATAAATTCCGGTACGGGGAATTGAACCCCGGTCTCCCGCGACTTGATTAAAGCTCGAAAGCTTCGAATGAGAGGCGGAAATGCTAGCCACTACACCATGCCGGATGTTGTATTGTATTTGTTGAAGAAAGGAACAGAAAGTAGAAATATATTAGAGATATCAAGGCGGAGAAAATTCTTTACAGAGATTTTCCCCTAAGGTTAAGCGAGGAAATGGGGTGTACCGATGTGGGGCGGGAGGTTAGGATAGGAGCAAGTGGGGATAGGCTTGGTTGTGCGAGTTCTCGAGTTGGATTTTGACTTATTGTACTATGGCTGTGTTGAGAGGTTTTGAGGTTGTCTTTAGATAATAGAAAAAAAAAGATATCGTGATGTAAATTTGAATTAATTCGGTGCCTGGTGTGAAGGGGTCACTTTCAAGGCCTGCGGCTGTTCTGCGGCTGGTCTCCATGATGGAATTGTAGTTTCATTGATTGTTAGGGTCATGATATTGCCCGATATAATATAGACGCCGAGCATTTTTTAGATTTAAGAGGCCCCGAAATTACAATTGTAACCGGAGGTCCTTCTGTTCTTTCGTTACTATAATATATTCAATGCTTCTCAGAAGGTCTTATTAAAAAAATTCGATTCCTATCTCGACAATATTTTGGTGTATTTAAATTATAAATCAAAAGCGTTTTGATGAATTAGAAAGAAATATTCCAAACACAAATTCACGTATAAACTCGTTGAAACCCCTATAAATAACACCTACTATCTACTTTTGATTTGATGTCGATTATTACTTAGAAATCTACTATCGTCTCGTAGATTTCTCATAATTACTAAACCAATATAAAGTATTAAAAGTATAATTTATGCCTAAGAGAAACAAAATGTCTTATCTATAATGATATAGTATGTGAAGTCTATCGTGTAATCATTACCTGTTACCGCTTACAAATTGAGGAAAACATTCAATCTACTTAGAACTTTATATCACTGATCCAAGTCTCCATATATCATTGAAAAAGACAAATTCCGAAAATTGATCATTCATTATCCATACGGGCTTCAAACCTTCGAGTTTGGAATGCTGCCTCTCCTTTATTCGTCTCCCGATTTGTAATGACATGTAAAGCCTGGAGAATTTCACCTGACTTATAAAGTCAAAGTCAACATGATTTTTTCACTATACCACCTACTTCAATAACCAAATCTTGGTACCTAGTCCTCATCTCCAGACTGGCCCCTGAGTAAACCAGAAGGAAGCTTATTGAACCGCAGTCGACCAAAATCAACTCTAGGCACGTCATGACCGAACAATTGGCCCAAACTTTATTCGTTCATATTATGACGTCGTAATCAACAGAAGAATTGTAAATTCGGCAATCTAACGAGATGGAAAGGATTTCGAAGAAATACAATTCTATTTAGATACCTGCACTAGTGTGGCAATCGCCAAAAGACCAATCTTCCGCCTGGCCCTAGGAAATACAGATGACGATTAAAAGCTCTTCAGACATTCTCAACTTTCCCTCTTACTCTGTCCCTATCAATGTTGTCCTCTCATCCATTCTCCATTCTTATTCGGCTTTTCTTAATATCTTCTTCTGTGTCGTCTCTCCTTCGCTCTCTTCCTTTCCTCTTCCTCCAATGCTTCTTGCTCTCTCAATGCTTCTTCCTCCATAAATGCTTTTCTCAATGCTTCTTTCTCCTTCAATGCTTTTTTCTTCCTCAATGCTTTTTTCACATCATCCCTATGTGCCTCCTCTTTTTTTATTGTGCTCAAGTTTCCCCGTGCGTTCTCTAATGGCGTGTTCAATTCTTGCAATTTGGGTCTATGTACCAGCATTAACTGACTCTTATATGCCGCTGATTGACCCTCAGATGCCCCTGATTCACCATCCTCTATTTCCCATGTGATCTCCTCATTTGACGGTGGAAGTTCAGGATGGTCCCATTTATTAGGTCTAGGGTTAGAGGCACGGGACTCTGGAGGAGGCGGTGATTTTGCGTATGTAAGATTCTTAGGGTTTACGGGTCTGTTACTTTTAGGAATGCCGCGATAACGTTCAGTTATATAGGAGGATTCTTTATTAGAAGGATTGGGGGTACGGGACTCTTGAGAAGGGCTTCTGGGACTATGATGTCTTCGACCTTCACCTCCATGATGAACTTGATGACCTTGACCTTGGGAGAATGAAGCCCTTTGAGTGGCAGATTCAGGATGATGATCATCTCCAGGATGACGTTGACGATCTTGAGCGAATGAAACTCTTTTAGTGGTAGATGCAGAATGATAATTATCTCCATGTTCAGATGGACGATGTGCTCGAGGTTTTTGCCGATGATTTCTTCGATCTTCGTCTCTATCTCGACGACATTCTCGCTTGTCTACGGTGCCTATAGGCTTCCCATCGGTACCGTAAACATAATGCATGTGCTCAGACATCGCTTGATTCGAACTGATTGAACAAATATCTAAAAAATCCGAGCCCAAAGAAAAATCAACACTCTAACTATAATCCAACAATAAAATGTCAAGAAAACAATATATCAAACCCTGCGACTCCTCAATATTTAAGTATAAAACTCAACACACAAATTCAATCCTGTTGCCTTCAAATACCCGCAATATAGACTCTAACCCGCGACCGACCTGAAATGTAATTATCAACTATGAGGTCATGACACCTGATTTGACACCCTAGGCAACACCATAACTTTAATTCTTTGAGTTGAAATAAATGGTTATTATTAATTAGATAGAAAGATACGTTTAGAAACTAGATGACTTTACTCTTGAAGACTGATTAATCTCTAGACATTTTCCCCAGTTGATGAGAGAATTACATTCCGGAAATTTGCGCTCTTCATTCATACACCTCGCTTACCTTATATAGTAATCTATCTATGTCTCCCAAAAATCCATACTAACGAGTCCTTCATACACTAGAAAAAATCGAGAGTGGCTAATTAAAAAAGAATGTAGAACTACTTTAACAATATATCATCTAATTTCTCCTGCATTTACTTTCCCTCGTCCCTCCTCATCTCGAATACCCCTCCCTCCTGATCAACAAATCTTTAATCAACACTAAAAATAATCTCAGTAGAGAGATACAACCCTACTATTCTGTCTCATCTCATCCCATCCCATTCCATCCCATTATTATACTCTCTGTGTTCCAACAATCCAATCTTTCAATTCTAGTTCTTTATGCTTATTCCTCTTCATTTCCTAACAATCTCTTTGTATTCTCTCTTCAAAATCTCCCTTTAAGCATTTCCCTAAAATCTTTCTTCAAACACCTTCCTCCAAGCATATCGCTATAATCTTTTCTCGAACTCTTCATTTAAACCTTCTATTTAAAACCTTCCTTCAAAAATTGCTCCCAATCTTCCTCCCTCTCTCAAAGTACTATACCGCTTAATTACCTTCCTATCTTACCTTTCTATACTATCTCATTTTCCTCTTCTTATTCTTTCTTTCTCTTTTTTGCTTCTTTATTCTTTTATTTCCTCTTTTATTCAACTCTTCCTCTAACTCTCATATTCTCTTATTCTCTTACAATCTTCCTTATTGAATATTTATATATTACACACTATACTCATCAATTTTTAATCTTCAATTTTCAATTTTTTATTTCTTCCTTTTTTAACATTTTATACATTACACTATTATATCATTTTAATATATTATTTCTATACATCACTCTATTACATCACACTATACATCATTTCATCTTATACCATCCCATAAATATACTTCCTGCGTCCCAACAATTATACCCTCTCATTCCTACCCCTCTATGCTTATTTCCCTCCATATCTCTTAGTAATATTCTCTCAAAATTTCTCTTCAGGCACCTCCCTTCTAGCACATCCCTCCAAGCACCTCCCTCCAACCATCTTTCCTCAAACACTTTCTTCCAAACATATCTCTATAATCTTTTTCTCAAAATTTCGATATAAACTCTCCCTTCAAAACTTATTCATAATCATTATTTTAAATCCTTTTCTTTCCAAATACCATATCATTCAATTACTTTTCCATTCTAACTTTCTTTGTCTATTACTTGATTTCATATTTTGTTTTATTTTCTCATCTTTATACTCTTTCTCATTTGCCCCCTCCCTCTTATATTCTTACATTTTCCTCGTTCATCAATCGCTCAATCTCTCTATAATCCCTCTTTAAATACTTTCCTCTAAGTATCTCCCTCCAAGCACCTTCCTCCAAGCATTTCCTCTAGAGTACCTCCTTTCAAGCACCTCCCCGTAATCCCCCTTCAAGTATCTCCCTAAAATCTTTCTTCAAATACCTCCCTTCAGAATTTCCTACCAATATTCCTTCCAATCTTCCTCCCAAACCTCCCTCCCTCCAAATACTACACCACTCAATCAATCACCTTTCTACATTACCTTATCCTCTAACCTAATTGATATTTCTCCTCTTATGCTTCCTCCTCTTATTCCCATTCTCATTCACCCCTCTCTCTACCTTTTATATTCCCACCCTCTCTTAACTCATTAAACATCCACACACCACACACCACACATTACACATTACACACTACACACTACACCCATCAATCTTCAAATATCTCTCTCTCAACTTTCCACATATCATTTCCATACATCACTCCATTACATCATTTCATTTCATCCATTCTGCAATATTCTCTGATATTCTCTAACCTGCAATGCTATGCTATGCTACATACACCACATACACTACATAAACCATGCAATCAAATATTCTCCCTTTATCAACTCAACCCAACGCAGTCCATTGAAACGCCAAAAAGGGTATCATACCTCTCTTCCTTTCCATTCCCTTCCCTTTCTACAATTCCCACTTCACATATCCCACACCATTTTAATACGCCAAGCAATGCAAATTCTCTTCATAATTGTCCTCCCTGTCCCTAGCCCTACCCCTACCCCTGACCATTCTCCTTCCCCCTCATCTCCCTAGCCTTCTGCTCCGCAATCCTAACCCTCTCCTGCAATCTCAACTTTTCCAACTGCAATGTCGGATCCACATCAATACTATTCCCCACCGACATTTGCATATGCATTCCATTAGACGCTCCACTCGTAGTTGCTGGAACCCCTCCTCCTGCCCGCGAACTTCCACTTCCATTTCCATTCCCATTTCCCTGTGCACCATTCGCACCCGCTCCCGCCGCCGTCCTCTGTTTCCCAGCCGGTACCAAATCCTTAACCCATTTCTGCGCCTCCTCACAACCTTCCATAACATATTTCAATGCCAGCGTCGCTCTCTCCTTCAAATACTCATTATGTCCATCATAAACACAACAATTAAGTAACGGCATAATTCCATCCTGATTAAGTAGTTGTTTTTGCACAATTGGATTTCCCGGTCCTTGTCTGCGCGGATTATTGGGTGCCACAAGTGAAGTAAGAATGATAAGTATTTGAATTTTAATACCCGACCAAGGGAATTTATGTGGTGTATCATGAAGAGGAGGAAGAGATTGTCCTTGACCTGGGAATTGTGGTGCATTTTGCGATGTGGGACTTTCGTATGGTCGTTCTGTTGCTTGAATACCTCCTCCTTGTTGAGGAACAGGTGCTTGTCTCCGATTTGGTAATGGTTGTTCCGAAAGATTCTTTTTCGCAACACCTAAATCGAGAGCTCTAAGAAGAGCGATAAGTTCATAGACTGCTTCCCATTCAATAAGAAGTGGTCGCATCTCTGGTATTTCGGCAATAACAGATATGAAATCGAGATATTGCGAGAGTCCATCTTTGGCACGTTCCATATCCCATAAATCGACTGGGAAATCATTGGGATCGCTATTTTTGGTTCGAATTTGAGCTTGCGCGTGAATAAGGGCGATACAATCAGGTACGACTCGTGTACGGAAATACGTAAAGAGGAAATGAATAAGTTTTGCATCTCTGTTGTAATCTCTTAGATCATCGTAGATAGGACTATCCTTTCGAGCGCGGAACATATAGTTGATAAGACGTAAAAGAACAGTTTGTGCTGGCGATACAATATCCTTCATAATCCTCAGCGAGCTCCAAGCATATGGCAATAAAGCATTGTGATGGAAAGACTCGATAATTTGAGCAGTAATTTGGAAAATGAAATGTTGATCAGTTTGTTCCCAAACAGCGATAAAAACCAACATTTCTCGAAGAAGATTTTTGCCACAATCCAAAGCCAAAAACATTTTGCATCGTGTCTTCTGAAGATTCTCACCAGCTGGTGTAAGTCCTGAACCCATTGAATCGACAATACAAGCTTTGACAGTCATATGAAGAGCTTCGATTTGTTTCGTGTCGAGAATGTTAGGAATTTCGGTCAAAAGACCTCTCAATGGTCCTTCAGCATAAGACTCATCATCATCTTCTTCATCCTCTTCTTCGCCATCATCCTCACCATCATGGCCATCCATTGACCGAGTATCATCATCAATCTCATCATGTAGAGGTGGTTCCTCTAACTGTTCATCCTGATCATAAGCATCCTGGTCCTGGAAAGCTCGTTGAGGAAGAAATCTTTCCATAGCAGTTTCTTTACAAGCCTCTGCACGCTTTATCGCATCTTCCACAGTGACCATCTTAACAACCCATCCTTCATAATTCTGATCTCTTTGACGCTTCCACCAAATATCAATTTCATGTGATACACGGGCATAAATTCGATCTTGCTCATATTTATCCGTCAATTCAGGTTTCCAAACCGGTGTCGTTTCTTCTGGATCATCTTCTTTATCCGCATCGGTCACAGTAAATTCGTCAATTTGTGGTAACGGTCCAGGTGTACAATCCATATCAGCTTCCGCGGCGTATTTCTCCAGAAGTTCCTTGGCCGTCTCATCTTGATCTGCCGAATGTCTAGTCAACCAATTCCTAACCTCATGATAAACCTTCTCCACATTCAAATCATCCGGAGGAAGTTCATGAACCGGATCATTATGCAAATCATTATCGAAAAGCATATCGAACCAAAATGACATCTTGAATCTATCGTTACCCATGGTCCAATTATGCGTATGTTGTAAACAAGTGACCAGAAGTTTTTTATCTGCAAAAGAAATCAGTATCATCCGCAAACCCAATCCTCACTCAAGATGAACCAAAGCAATAGCATCCCCAATACCAACCCAACTCAAAACAAAACAGAGAAAAAAAACTCACAAAGTTCCGTCACCTCATTCAACCTCCCCCTACTATTATCATCCACATTCTCCCCATCATACCCCTTACTCGTCACATTCACACACAAAATAATCAACTTATGCACCTGCTTATCCAAACCCACCGCCCTACAAATCTCCTGCGCCGTCTCCTTGACCGCCAACATATTCCGACTCACCACGAGCAAATTATTCAAATACCCCAAATCCTCCGTCAGGACTTCAAAATTCTTCAAAATAAGCGCCACACTCTCCGACACGTCCGGTCCGGCAGGAACCCCCTGTTCCGAATACGATTCGCGCAGCGACCGCGAGACTAAGATGGGGACGGCCAGATAAAAAATCCGCTGCAGGCGCATCCAGATATCGACATTCTTCGCGAGCGCCTCGCGTACCTCGCCGCGGGAAAGCGACATATCGAGTGTACTCCTAATCATCTTCCCCAAACCCTCCATGGTTTTCCTTCCCAAGCCCGCTCCACCACCGGGTCCCCATCGCATTTCCAACATGGTCAAAGTAGCGAGAAACCCTCTCTCTTCCAAACCATATGTATTTGTGCGCTCGGAAACCTTTTTGTTGATTTCGAAATGGCTTCTGCCGCCCATGATTTCGCTCATCATGTTTGTCGGTACGAAAGCTTCGCGGTTCGTGCGCATCGTTTTCGAGGATTCGTCCCACCAGGTGCCCAGTCGCGTTTTACATTTGCTGCATGTTGTATTGTCGTCGCGGATATCGGGAAGGGGATGCCCGCATTCTGCGCAGTACATGTTTGGTTGTGAGTTGGGTATGGAGGAGGTACGTTTAAAGTTGAGACGTAAATGATGAAAGGTGCGGTACAAAATAAATTTTGGTTTGTACGACGTAAGTTGAGGGGTAATATTGGCGTGGATCACAATGCCGCTCTAGTGCCTGATTGATCAGCAATTGAACTTCAATTTCTAGACTTGCAAGATTTTTATAACATATTAAGTAGTTTTGAATGAGCTTTAAATATTATTGATTATATAATTATACCTACCTAGTTAAGCGAAGTCACTAATATCTACCTAGGCAAGTATTCCATAGAGTTTATTACCTAGTTACATAAAACAGCCACCAAAAATACTGTCAAGCTAATCGATATGATCTCCCAGACTGCCCCTCCTTTCTAATGCCGCAATTGCAACTTCCCCATCAACACTTTCTCTCTTTCCTCTCCCTCATATCTGAACAAGCTCAATGTCATCAGACCTACCACACTTTCTAGATTGAGGACTGTCCTCTTTATATCCACTTACTTTCACAAAGCTCCTTTCCGAATGACTACCTCCACTTGGTTCACTTGGCTCACTAACATGTTCATCTTTCGCACTCGATGAACCATCCAAATTCTCCTTCGGCCTTCCCTTCCAATTCTTCGGAACCCTAACCAGCCAGTATATGAACAAAGTCATAACGACATTAAAAGCCACATAAGCCCACATGATACAAATGTTGCGCCACCTGTTCGTATAGCTCATACCAGCAGCAGCAAGGAACTCATTCGAATCTTTCAGGGGACAATAAACACATCTACTCTTTGCAGAAGGATTGGTAAGATAGCCTCCCGCTTTCTGTATATAGCTAGCCATATAAGAGCCACAGGTACTTCCAGTTACTGGTTCGAAATGAAGAGATTCGAATTGGGAACATGTGACGGGGATGTTCCCAAGGCCAATCGAGAGCATCCCATCAACAAGGTAAGTGAACGGAGAAAGACGCCTTAAGATATTCCATATCTGAGGCAGTGCTATAGGCGCTGAGATTATGCTAGAAGATATCAATTCGCCGTACCGGTATTCAAAGGGTAGATTGTCATATCATACTTACCCACAAAACATCAATGACAAGAAGAATGCAGCATTAGACAAATCGCCAGCCATCACTGTAAGCTCAAGACCAACTTGTACCATGTATCCGAATGTACTTGCATATATCAGGTATACCCAGATCAGCAGTAGCATCACTCCATTTCTCTCAAGTATTGATTTCGTTAAGATTGCATTGCGATACATCCCCACAGGATAGTACCAACACAGAAATATAATTATTGCCGAAAGTGTGTTCCATGGTAACTCAACAAGTATGTTGCTAATAATAAAAGCTGGCCACGAGTAAATCTTCGCAGGTCGCTCTCGCGCTTCAAACAAAGCTCGTTGCACTAAAACGTTTGGGAGAATCTGTGCAACCAAACTAGATGCAAAAGTTCTACATCACAATCAATGACGGCTCAATTCCTGCTCATTTTATGAGGGACTCACAGAAGCATAAACACGCCGAAAGTCTGATTCTGCAGATTTTGCAAAGAACTTGCATCTTTAAAGGATGAGAATCCAATAAATAGAGCCTAACACCAATGATTAGCTTCAAATAGCGAAGAACGTGATGAGGAGGACGGAGCGAACATAAAAAAGGGATAATCCGATTTTCGAATAAATATAAGAAGGTGTCCGCCAGTAGTGTGGGTTTGTTCTTCTGAAGCATTGCCAGACTTGTACTACAAATGTCGTAGCATATTCTTTCCGATGAGGTGGTTTCTTAGTTCCTGTCAGGAAAAAGCTGGATCTTGCAACTAATGCCTTTCTCATATGATCTAACTTTCGATGAACAAGGACTAATTCATGACTATTTCTCCAGACTTCGGGCCAATCGATTAGATTCGTTGAACCAGGAGTACACCCGATAGTCCTTCTTCATATTAATTATTCCATCATTGCTCGAGGAACTGACGAATCAAACTTACTGCATGATCCATTCAACAACATTTCCACCCGGGGGACAAGGATCTGCTCCATTGGATTCGAAATACTTCTTAACAGTCTCGCAATTCTCACCAAGCCTACCAAAATATATTGGTCGACCTCCAGGGCCAAGAAAAAGAAGATTATCAAAGCGTTGAAATAATGCTGTCGACGGTTGATGAATCGCGCACAAAATAGCTTGACCGTGAGCTGTCATCTTTTTCAAAAGCTCAACTATCTCCCACGATGTGCTACTGTCAAGTCCAGTGGTAGGTTCATCTAAGAAGAGTAGAAGTTTCGGCTTGGCGACAAGCTCGATACCTATAGTCAGTTTCTTTCTCTGTTCAATGTTCAACCCTGAATTGTCATTAGTCTTTACATAAGAACTGACTCGGGTCTTACGAGCCTTCACCAGGAACTCCTATGATAGCATCGGCATACACATCCATTTCCAATAGCTTAATCATCTCTTCCACATAGGCAAGTTTCTCTTTCTTGGTAGTCTTGCTCGACTGACGCATAATCGCACTAAACTGTAATGCTTCACGCACTGTCATTGTTGAAAGGTGAAAGTCCTGCTGTTGAACATATCCAACTTTGCGTTGAAATGATATATCTTTTATGCAGCCATCAACAAAAGATTCACCAGAAACTACAGCAACATTACTTCTAGACGCCAGAACATCTAACAATGAAGTTTTCCCTGCCCCTGTTGGACCCTATACGTAATCCTCATCAGCATTGGTATCAGGCTCGCTCCATCGGACGTACCATAAGTGCGGTCAAAGTCCCTGGTTTCACCCAACCATCAACATGATCTAGGATCCGACGTGTACCATCTCCAGTTTTGATATCCAGACAGATACCTTTCCATTGAAAAGTCGACGTTTGTCTTTGAATTTTGGTTATTGGATCGCCATTTCCACCATACCTATGAGTATCTGCTCCTGAGTAAATCTCAAGATGTCTTTGCCTCCTGGGCAGAGGTTTATGTCCCCGTTGAAATAACAGTATCTCTCTATTCATGTTCTTCATCGATGCATGAGTTATAGCGAGTAGATACGCGGCCATAAAAGATGCCATGAAGGCAAATAGAATGCTCATATTTCTGGGTTCATTAGCTGCTTAGTATATCGAATGCATCCCCTCCTTTCCCTGCTATCAAGTACAAAAATATTACGAGATTTTCACATACCGCCATAAGTGGTTAGGCTGGAACCCAAACCTGAGCTCAAGATATATAGTCCCCAATACATCTTCAAACCCAGAGATAGCCCCAACAACAGCGCATACTCGATTATGAGGGCTTGTGCTAATGTAAGATGGCCCATTCGGCACGATATTTCCACATGGAAAGACCCGAACTGAAAATTCGTTGATTATTAAACTTTCATAGGCGTATGCAACCGGATCAACGTATGTGATCCATCCTAACCATGGCACCATTTTCATCTGAGGCACCACAAATCCTGCATACATCATAAAGGCCAAAATAACGACTGTCGTTGAGAAGATGGCTTGAGCGTGCGATCGACAAGAAGCTCCAATAGCTCTGAAAGCCATAGAAAGTGTCAGACTAAGAACAAATGAGAAGGCAATGAAAGTAAAGAATGCCACGGATGTTCTCCTCAAACTTGTCATGAAGTATAGAATGGCGTTAAAAAGAACATTACTGCAAAGTCTGACTGGTATTCTGCATAGTATTGAAGCAAATGCTTCGGCGAATGGGTGAACAAATGCATATCTCGCTTGTTTCTCCACCACCAGGCGTTCATTAGACAGTTGGAGAATCTAGAGTGTTGTTAGTGACGCAAAATAATACCTGGAAGCTCATGTCACTACCTCAAGTGAATCTGTGGAAGCATTTAATAGTATTGTGATAAACAGTAACATACTTCTATTGCTCATGCTGCTAGTATCATCAGGCATATCGTAGAAGACGATGCTCAAGATTAGAGCCATGAAAGTATTGATTACCAGGGCAAGAATTGTGTGGTTGATGTCACTTCGTAGCCTCTGGAGGTCTCTAACGATACACAAAACGACTTGTTGTCTTAGACCGAGCTTATATGCTGATTGGGCTCTCCTGGAGTTCAATTAGTAAGTCAAAGATCAAGATTAGGATGGAAATCAAAGACGAACAGATACCTAGCCTGTTGAGATCGCCTCGCAGCTGCAAAATCCAACGCATGAGTCCCATCAAATGGGAATTCATTTTCATAAGCTTCGAGTTCCTGCATAAGTCTTGCATAATGTCGGCTTGTTTTCCATACCATAACGAATTCTTCGGGAGTTCGTGGTACTCGGAATTCGAAACCTGGTCTTTACGATTGTTAGTGCTAGATTTCAAAAGGATGGTTTGATATTTTTACTGGATTATTCTTTCATCTGGACTTGTGAGGGATGTCAAGAAGTCTGCTGTGGTTTGACGTGGAGGACAAATGAATCCCATATCGATGAAAAAGGATTTTGCTTCATGGCATGGGCCGAAGTAAATCTGCCGTCCCTCGTATAGAACCTATGGCGCCAATCAGTAATATTTCACAGGGGAAATGCGAAAGATAACATACTGTAACTTTATCAAATAGCTATACGCAGAGTTAGCAATATTCTCTCTGGGCCTGCGACCAAATCTTACATCATAAGCTATTTGAGGTACTTGATATAGAGCAACGCATGCGGTTGTTCTTCCAAGGGTAGTAGAAAGCCGAACCATCTTACAAAACTCAAGTGCATGAGCGTTATCAAAGCCTCTGGTACAGTTATCCCAACACTGTAAAGTACATCCACTCAAGGCTGCTTCTGCGATGCTCACTCTCTTCCTTTCAGCTCCAGTGATACCTTTCACAGAATCATTTCCAACAAGTCCATTCTCCACGTGACTAAGACCTAATGTTTTTATCATCACATCCCTCATATGCTCTGCGTATACTTTTCGAGTTACTCCAGGAAAAGTAAAATCGCACGGCGCTCGAGCTTTAGCCGCGAAAAGTAGCGTCTGACCAACCGTCAAGTTTGGGAAATGGCTATCCGACTCGGCCAAATATATTGTTTCGCCTCGAAACCGTGTGTGCATCTCACTCACAGAAACTCCTTGGTAATTAATATCCGAGCCGGGCTCGACAAAAATTCCATGAGTGTTCCCAGATATCGTCTTCAAGAACGAGGAAACTCCACTTCCTGGCCGACCAAGAACCAATAGCATTTCACCATGCTCAACCAAACCGTCAAATCCTTTCGATATCTGAACCTTCTGTTTTCCAGATCCAACCAACCAGCGAGCGAAAGCGCCAATTTCGAACACAATATTGGCAACATTTTTCTGATAATCAGTTGGTTTCCTAAAAGCATAAACGCTCAGATTTTCAAAAGAAAATCCAGCACTTCTCCGAGGATATCGTCTCGGATCCTGTCCCATGAAGGCAACCAAATTGGAGATCCATTCTTCCGGATTGAAATTGCTGCTACGGGGATTCAATGGAGAATTTGGAAGAAGATTCAAGAAAGGATTTTTGAATTGATCTGATGTTTCCGGTGGCTTCAGTGGGCTGAGAAGTGTGGATGGAAGCTCGAATCTTTGCTCCGCGAATGAAGGGCGAGGTAGTGACGAATCTTGGAATGGATCACTTGGCTGAGGGGCACATTCTACTTTTTGATGCTTTTCACGTGGATAAGCTGCATGAACTCGAGATGGTGGGGTAATTGGAGGCTCCTTTAATTTTGAGTATCCCGAATTGTCCATGATGGCTTAGTGTATAAACGTCGAGAGATTCAGTTGAATATATCCCAACAACAAACGCGCAACAACAAGATCCAAATCTCCCGAACTCGAGACCATTCGCGAAACAAATCTGTATCCCACATAAATAGAAGGAGCACTTCCCCCGACACGATAAACGCACCTACCAAATTTTCATCAACTGCACAAATACAACTACTAGGTACCCCCCTCTCGATCGGTCCTTTCTTTTCAGAAAGCCAGTCTGATAGTAATTGGGTAGGTAGTAGATGAGAGTAACTCCCTCCCATCGATGTTTCCTTTTCACTCCCTCTCTAAGCGGTGAAATTCTTTGCAACTACTATGCATGGAATGGAGCCTCCACGTTTCCGTCAGAAATACCTACCTAGGTACTCACATCCACAAACCTGAAGGTAATCAAATGATCCAATTAAAAAAAACACAAATTGCTCATCCATTCACGAAAATTCAAAAAATATACAACAGATCAGACTACAGTGAAAAAAAGTAACAAATCTTAATAGCCATATACAAAACTAAACATTACCTCTGTCCACCCCCCTCCCCTCCCCGCTGGATATAATTAAAGTACTTCAACCGCTGTTCAAACGTAAACCAAACGCTCAAAAGAGCATATCATATTTGACAGCTCGAATACACGCTGACGCACTGCTTAAATTTGCTTCTCTGTGCCAATACGCTAAAAATCGTATCGTCCTCCCTTTCCCCTTAATTTACAATCTCCAAACATTCTCTCATCCCTAACAGTTTAACCAGTTTTCTCTGGGACTGTCCCAGGTGCAAAATCAGTTGCATTCGTTGTTGCCATAGGACTAGCGACTGTCTCGCCTCCCGTAATTGTTCCCCCAGTTTGAATCGATTCAGGTTGTTTTTCCGCGGGGTAGCTCATCGAGCTTTGTTTTGAATCTGTCGGGGAGGTTGGACTCAATGGACCCATTGGACTCGTTGCTTCTGCTGGACCTGATCCCGCGACCGACCTGATGACTTCATACCATTTATTGGCATCCGCTGCCGAATGTGCCTTAAAGGCGATTTCAGAGGTACCAGACAATTTACTTCCTATTCCTTTAGAAACATCTTTTCCTTTAATATTGAACTTTTCGCCGCTAGTACTTCCAATTATAGCATCTGGAAGATAGATGGATAACTCAGGAACAGGGTCTTTGCGAACATTGTCATTATCTTTGAATTCGTGGAGGAATTTGCTTGGAGTTACGACATAGTAGCCTGTAGTGTAACCAGCGAAACTCAATTTGTTTCTGCTCTTGCGTTCAAGAGATCCCTCGATAAGAGCCTGAGTGCTAGCGTGATTTTGGTTGGGGAAGCTAATTGCTTCTACTGAGCGATCCGGGGCGTTGGGATCAATAAGTAAAGCTTGATTACGATGGACGAAGCCTTCCCATTCGAGATTTGCAGGGACTCCTTGGCAAGCGTTCAGCATATCTGCGAAGAGTGTTTGTTCTCTTTGAGATTGGCTCGTAACTATCTGAGTGAAACTCATCATAGTCTGTTGGACGATCTCGATAACATGAGCCTCAAATTGCGCAAAGTTGTTTTGAACTTGGATAAGATCATGACGATTGGTGTTTTCCTCCAAAACTTGCTTGTGAAGTCGATGTAGAATACCTCGGTGAACGACATATGGATCTTCGGCCGACTTCATGGAAGCAGCGCTGGATTGGTAGTTCGCAGTTTGTGATCCCAAAAGCTCAATATGTTTTTGTGTAATATTTCTAGCCTTATCGACTTCTTTTGCTCCCTTTGAAGCCCCAGAAAGTAACTCCTTAGATTTGTGTTTGATTTCCTTGTGTAGTCGATCAAGAATAGGGAGTACCGTGCCTTTAAGATTCTTCTCCGTTTCGAGGTGCGAGTTTATTAAACCCTATTCAGTCAGCGTTTGCGCAATAGCAAAGCATCGCATAAATCATACCTGAGTATTCGTTCGCATGTTTTCGAACATGCCTGCCATACCTCCCAACTCCTGCTGAAAATGATGCCCCTCTTTTAAGGGGTTTGCGATGGTCTTCAAAACCTTCTCATATTCCTTTGATTGTTGTTTCTGTACTTTCTCCGTCGCTCCGATGTATTCCTCAAGATACCCAACTGCATGTTTCCAAGCTCTCAATCTTTCTCCTAACAATTCTGAAGTCTGCGCGCGAAGATTCAATCAGCCACAAGCGTTCTCCTATCTTCCTCCAATCCCGATATTTGGCCTTTGACAATCTGCAAAGTTCGCAAAGATACTCACATCCTTAGGATTCTCCAATGGTACTGCCTCTCCCTCATCCGTACGATCTGTCAACGCACTACTAGTCGAGAATGATCTCACTGGCATATTCGCTGGTGTCGATCCAGGAGCTCCTGCTACTTGTGTCCCCGACATATTGGCGTGTAATGACTGTTTGCGCATCATCTTGTATTAGTTTTCTTTCTCCAAAAAAAAGCAGCTTGTGCAAAAAAGTGAAGGGAGAATAGGAGATCGAAGCAAGAAGAGCGACGTATGGATAATATGCAAGAAGATATTATTCACTATCACTCGCTCGCTGTACTCAACTTACCTGGTCAGTGAGTGGGGTGCTATTCGCGACCCTTGTTGTCGTTTGTCTTTCGGTAATCTTGAATCCTAGTTGCGGATTTGGACTTAGTGGAGTGTGCGGAGGCAAGGTATATTAAATCTTATGTCTCAATTTAAGAAGATAAGATTTTAAAATAATTCTAGAATGAAATTCGATTTCGAGGTTGTAGGAAGTTGGCGATGATAATGAGGTTATTGATAAATGGATTGATGATGATGTTGTACTCGTGTATTGTACTTATTTATGTTTCCCGCCTGAACCTCTCAACTTCCTACTAAAACACCCCCATTCCTTAGTTTTATCCGCATACGTCATTATCCACCCTTTCAGCATCTAATATTTGAAGATTAGTTGAAAGTTAGTCTAATTCATGCACTATCACAAAAATCACTCAAAGCACTCTTTGGTGAAACAAAGAAGTATAAAAATTATGACGATCATTCATCTCAAGTAGATCAGATTACAAGACCCTGATTTTCTATTTTATGGGCTCGGAGTTATGACGAACAGGGACGTTTCAGATATTCCATGAAATTCATGTTCACAGCCAAGATTTAAAATGCAAATCCAGATTGTATACTGGGGTATCCGAGTCTTAATAGTGTTGTGGTAAATAAATGTTAAAAGGTAGCGTATAGATCTTCAACGAACAACAATACTATGTTTCCCACCATTAGTCTCCAACGCCACACCCCCATTTACAACCTTCAAGTCCCTTGACCCCTTGATTTCTTTTCCATTCAGAACAATACTTGGCACCACCCCCGCCTTTCTTACCGGTAAGATCAATGACCCTGTAGTGCCTTCCGGTACCGCAAAATCTAACGTGTATCCCGTCTTTGTAAGCTTCCAAGCCGCTTGGAATTTCCCCAATGTAGTCACAAATCCACCTTCTGCACTCGTCAAGTCTCCGAATTGTGGTGTTAATTTCCATGTTTTGCCTACGGGGCTAGTAACACTAAGACCCAATACAAACTCTGTAAGGGCAGATGTGGGACCTGAAGACCAGCCATGTGCGTGAGATACATACGAGGTATCGTACATATAACCTCTGCTTGATCGATATGCAAAGGTACCATTTTGGAGATAACCTTCGATGACTGTGCTTTCGGTTCCATTAGGGTTGTTGAGATACCAGCCCCAACATCGACGGATGAGATCTAGCGCACGACTCGTTTCGCCGATTGTAAAGTGGGCTTGAATCTCGAAACTCGATATGAAGGGGGATATGTTCTCTGGAAGTTCGGGCGCGACAGCTCCGATTGGGGTCCAATTCTTGAGAAGATTGGTGGAAATAGTTTGGGCTGTAGAGGAAGTTGGGGAGACAACTCCGAACAAAAGAGCCATGCTATTTGCGTCTTGAGGATGTAATGTAGTTGCAGTTGCATTGTCTTTGAAAGATCCATAAGATGAATCGAAGCAGTACGTATTGACGGCTGTCTTAAGCGAAGCCGCACGACTGGTCCACGTCGCCGTCAAATTGGTAGTATCACCGGCCCATTTGGCCAGATCAGCACCAGTAAGAAGAGTTCGATAGAGACTGTGTATTTGTTAGCCAACCACCTTAGTCATATCGATATCAAAACATACATCATTTGTGCTTCACTGTTATTGAAACCTTGTTGCCAACGGGCCCAATCACGAATTCCTGTGACCTCAAGGAGACCAGGAGCGCTGACTTTTCCATAAACATAATTCATCGCTAATTGATACTTCGCCCAATTTTGCAAGAGGAACGAAGTATCATTGGTGTAGAGAACGTAGTTGTAAGTTCCAATCATAGTCCACATATGATATGTATCAGAGCCCAGTTGTAGTAAGGGTGGTCCTGCCTCTGGAAATGCGCCGGTCACATTGTTCTAAATTGAGTCAGTCGGGATCCTCGGTCAATGAAGCAGTTTCAAGGTGGAAAATTGGTATGTGAAAGAAGGAATTTCAATACTGGGCAGGAACAAAAAGATCAACTAAATGATAACATACCTGGTAGTTGTACATGACCTGAAGTGCATTTTTGACACTGACGAGGTCACCAATACTAATAAATGTCGATGGAACGGCAATACCCATGTCACCAGGCCAAACAGCTCGATCCCGCTTTGCTCCATCCACAATGATGGTATCACCCTGTCCCATGGTACCATTGTTTGCCCATCCCACTTTAACAGTAGGGATTTGACGTCCAGTATTTACAGGAACTGCATTTGTTTGCAGCGTGTATGCACCAGAGTACCAAATCTTGTTTAGCATTTCATCACTGCTGTGAAAGTATCCTTGGTATGCTTGTAAATTTGACCATGTTGGCTGGAATCCAATCTCAAGAACGATGCTGCTAATATTGACATTCGTGGTACCATCGGTAAGTAAGAACAAGGTCAAGTATCTGAAACCTCCACGAAGCGAAAGATCCGGCATGGTATATGTTCCCGTTCCAGCCGATGTGAAATTTGCATAGATAGCGCCATCTGGTCCTTTGAACCCTCCATTGGACGAGTCCGACCATTCCCCGATGTAATCTTTGGCTTCTGTAAATGCCAGCCCGATTGCACCAGGCCCCGAGGAAGTGTATTTGAGAGTCACGAGTCCGCCCACCTCCTTGCCAAAGTCAAGAGTATATTTCGAACCATTTCCAGAAAGTCCAATCGATCCCGTGAAGTTAGATAGAACAGCTCCGGTTGTTGCGGATAAGATGGATTTCGGAGATACCTGGCGACTCGAAGGCGCATAGATATTTGCATCCCAAGGGCCCGGAAAGGCTGCTTCCAGGGGTCCACTGCAAGTTGTGTTTTTCCAGCATGCTTGAGCAGAAACCAAATCTAAAGAAAGGGAAAGTGCGACAAGAGCAACTAAACGTTTGATTATAGCCATGATTTGAGAGCAGCACTCTGTATGAGCGCACAATGCTTCGTTGTCGATCGAATTTCAGCGGAAACCCAGGCCATTTGTACACTTTCAGGAACAAACTCAAACTCGGTCAATGGATATACCGAGGGAGAGTTTTTCCGAAGCGGTTGAATTGTCGAGAATTGCAGGCTTCTGCAGATCAAGATGCGGGGAAAATAGAGTACTGTGGAGTAAACACAAACCAGTTGTTGGACCCCATTTTGTTCTTACTCTTTACCTACCTAGGTACTGTTGGATACGTACTGTACTCACATGGTTGACTGGGGATATGAAGTTGGTGAACGACTGCATATATGCCAGCAAAGGATCATATATTGACCCGAATAGGCGACATGACGTTGTCACTGACAGGCTACCCTAGGGGAAGCAGGAAGCAGGGGAGCATGTTTCCATGTCGGAAGATATCAATGTCCATCCAGATTCCGGAGAAAGAAACTCAAAACAATTGATTGACTTTGAGTGGCAGGAAACTTCATTTGATTGATTGACTGTGTGTATGTATGTAGGTTTGTGTAAATGTATAATTCAAAGATGTCTCACAATCTATAAATCGTATTTCTCGTGATGAACTCCACACTTTTAATGAGAGACCCTCATGTTTGAGTACGTGGTGTGTCTTGAAATGAGGTGGTGAGGTGAGGTTTCAAACATCCAAAAATGAAGTCAATGCGAACTCTCAACATTGTGGCTGTGAGGAACGGAAATAAAGCTAATCGTACAGCAAATATTTTTATTGGGTGACCGTATTCTGGCACCGTTTTATCTATATGGTTATGTATAATGACAGAAATTCCAAAAAGGGTGATGTCGTTTTGGTGATTGAAGTTCTCTTCTCTTTTGGTTTCGATTTGCTTTTTTTCTTATCTTGTGGCAGACAACGGACAACGGCGGGTGCGGATACGAGACGATACGATACACAGAAGAAATGGAAGAAGAAGAAAGATTCTAGATCGATAAACCGTTGCCCACCCACACACACACTTACAAATGCCCCTGAACCAGCACACCATATTCTATAATTAACCTTAGTCACAATTTCAAAGTCTTCCAAAGACTTCTTTTTTTCCTCCTTACTACCTATGTACCCCGCAGAAGGAACACTTACAATATATACCTAGTATATATCGAACTCTACAAAATGCCTTGTGAAAAGCCTTTAGATGTCTGTGATTCGGGAAAAACAGGGTAATTTGGGACCTTGACAGTGAGTATGCTTGAGTGACAACATTCGGAGGCTCAATTCATCATTTGAAATGACAACATCTTACTAAAGTACCTATCATCGGGAAGAACAAGCTTCCGGTGCGTGCCCTCTCTTACCCCCTACCTCTTTTTCTTGGATTATCATGTCTTTGCGCTGCATGCCTAGGTAGCTAATCACGGAAAGGATGGTTAAGAATCTCTCAATTGAAGGATGACTCTAGGCGCTGTAGCAACCAACTGACATAAGAACCCTGAATACCTGGTAAACAGCATCCAAAACTCATCAGAGATGAAAATACAGTCAGATGCCAAATTCAGCCCTGGATGAGGAGGAGGTGGGTGGGTGATACGAAAGAAGTCTTGGGAGATATAAAAGATCTTCAAAGGCACAGCTGATAGAGTAGGTGTTGATATACCGGGACCCAATACAAGTAGATATTGATGTTCAACATGAAGCTTGAAGAATTTTTAACAATACGGGTGAGTAGTACGATATAGTACAATGGCCTTAAACTTTATTATGTCACTATGCAGTATGTACATGATGTATGTACTGACTGTACTGTACGAGTATAATCGTGATATCTAATTCTACAAGATTAATCAGTATGTCATTTGTATGGAAGACAATGCAGTTTGTCTTGTGATTCCAACAACACACATCAATATCAGTAATCTACCAATCCAGTGATATCTACTAGGTAGGTAGTGCCCAGATGTTCATACATTCATATATGGACTCGGACATTCGATCGGATACCCCTATGTGATATTTTCGTCAAAGAGTGAATGTTACATGTATATATGTTTGTTGGACTTATTCATTCCATAATTCATCTTATTGTGACGGTTGATTGCTTCCCATAATGTTCCATAGTAGGGATGACCAGATGTAGGACGATTTATATCTTTCGCTAACAAAGTCTACTATGTAGGTAGGTACTCGTAAATCCCATGAATAAAGCCCAAGCAACCACTCACCACTCCATCGGCTCCATCGCTCCATCACTCACACTCACGGGTCACTGGTCGCTGGTCACTGGTGGACCCCCCCAAAAAACTCTCCCCCCAATCTATCCACTCATATGCCACCTACTCACTACAACAATCCCCATTTGGTACCAATTGCACAACTCGAATTAATTGAGATCCTTCCTATTTACCATAATCAGTATCTCCAAACAACACTTATTACACTTACACTTACACTTACACTCGATCATTACTGCATACAACAACATTATGCCATCGCAACTCTCTTCTCCACTTTCACCCATTTGACATACTTTTATTTATGTGCCCATCGATGTATATTTATTAAGCTCTTTAATCCTCTCCAGTCTTGCCACACTAAATCCATAATCCATACAACTCCAGATGAGATCGCCGGTATCGTCAGTGATTCTATTAGGTGCTAGTTCTTCTATCTCAGTAAGGGAATTCTTAGAAGACCCGCATCACAACTCCCGATGAAGGTATGCACATCTCTATGGAATAGTTACTACATTGTGCGACGCGACGTACATTGTGGGGAAGAAGCAGAATCAGAATAGTATTTGCGAGTTACTACCTTACCCAACCACTCCTCATGCTTGTCTGCTTGTCTGCTGGACATTCAAGTCGGATTTCTCTCTCTCTCAATTTCTCTTGATTCACTCTTGCTACACTCTCTTTCCTTGCTAGACCTTGGTCCTTTCGTACAATACTTTCTGCAAAGATATCTCTTATTTAAGAACTGTTGCAATAAACTTTACTAACCTCTTTTCTCTTCAATAGACCTCTTCGAGACCTCGAGAACAACTTGGGGGGAGTTTTGCACCTAGACGGGATCCACGAATTTCTATCAACGATCCAAACCATCATGTAACGGAGGCCATTGGAGATATGTATGGGGATGATGACTATTCAAAACAAGATTCACGACCTCTTAGCTTTATGCCCTCCTCTTCCAGTGAGTCTATCGAAGAAATAACGAATTCATTTTACGACACAAACAGCAGTATTAGACCCAGACCAATACCCTTAGTAAATGGAAATCACAAAGCGCATACATCACCAGCAATCATGCAAAGTCCCAGAAGTCCAACATTTGGAGATGGAGGTCCAATATCGCCATCTTTGTCCTTACGTGATCCTAATGCAGGAGGTACCGCAAATGCGGAGTTCCCGCTGAACGATATCGACTATGAATCCGGGCCAGCTGCTGTCGCACAAGAGCTAAGTAATTTACAAGCGTTACGGCGAATGTCTATGGATGTGGGCAATACCAGTGATCCGGATCTGCCATCGTTCCAAGGTGTATCTTCAATACCCACAGCAGCTCCAACAGGGAATGACAACGAGGACGATCCTTCGCGACTTTTTTGGGTACCCGCCAGAGTTCACCCCGAGCTTGCACCCATGGAATTCAAAACCTTCCTGGAGAACCGCGTTCAATCAATAAAACGGCGATCTGGAGATCAAAACTCATTAACGGCTAATGGAGCTGATCAGAGTGGGTCTGGGGCAGGATTGAGGAGGAAGAAATCTATGTTGTCAAGGCAGATCGATAATTCGGGTGGTAAGGGAGCTATAGGGTATCAAGATGGGGCGGAACATTTAGAGAGGAAAAAGTCTTTATCATCACATCACACGCCCGATCTCAGAATCTCGGATCTTCAGGAATTGGACGAGTTGGTAAAGGATCCTTCAAAAGCAATGCAGAAATTGAATCTCGATACGGGAAGGGGTAAGGGTGCTCAAGGCGAAGATTTACCTATCTTACCCCAAGCACCCGGGATTGGTCTAAGGAGGTCCACACACACGACATATAGGAGGGGAAGCTTGAGGAAGGGAGAGCGAGTCCCATTTTCAAAAAGGGCTGGCTCTATTCGAGCTGATACGGACGGAGGTGATTCACCAACGGCTTCGCCGAGTGATGGGCGTCCATCTGCAGGCTACCCTCTTACACACACGCTATCGGAGCCCTCAGGTAACACGGATAATTTTTCGAGACCCAACAGGAGTGCACGGCGTATGCAGAACATTGATCAGGTCCCACCAGTTCCTCCAATTCCCGGAAATATTGCCAACGAAGTACCTACACGATCTGATTCTCCAGCTTCAACATTAACTGCAGAAATATTACCGAACGCCAGCCAACAGCCTTCCCCCCCTGCTCATGATGCATCTCGATCAAGAAGTACTAGCCATCCTCAAACGGATTTGCCAGTCCCACGTATAGTAGAGACACCACCTCCGGTAGAAGAAGCTTCAGAACCACAAATGGGCAAGCAGTTTCTCCAGTACCCCGAAAGAACATCTTCACAGACTACGCAAGTTTCACCGAAGCAACACACCTCACCAGTAATTCCTCAAGCAGCTCCCCAAGTAGCTCCCCAAGTAGCTCCTCAAGCAGCTCCTCAGTCTATTCCAGAACCTCCAGCGAGATCGAACAAACGTCCGGTATTGGAGCGTCAAGCTTCTTCTGGCGGTGCCAATCTCCCAAAGACATCAACAGCAAACGACATGCCTCAACATCAGCAATCTTCTTCACTTCCGGTGAACTCTTTGAGAACGGATACGCTCACTCACATTCCAACCTTCGATGATAAGAAGACCGACAAAAAAAGTAGAAAGGAAAGAGAGGAGGAAAACTCTGGGCCTCGGAAGACTAGTTGGGGCTGGTTCAAAGGGAGTGATGAGAAGGACAAGAAGGATAAGAAAAAAGATGATAAGAACAGAGGCAAGGTTTCATCGGAGAAAGTGCATGATAATGCTCGATTGGATGTTTTGCAATCCACCATGGAGACAACTACGAGAGGCCGGGAAAGTTTCTTAGTCGAGAGAGATAATGTTGATAATAAACTCGAAAATGAACGAAAGAAAGAAAGTAGTCGTAAAGCTGGCGGAGAGCCTAAAAAGGAGAAGGACGGCATCTTCTCGTCCCTTTTTGGTGGTGGAAAGAAGAAAGCCGATCGAGATTCAGGGGGCAAAAAAGGAAGCTCACTTCGCACTCTTTCGCCGGAACCACCGCAACGTATCTTGAAGCCAGATATTGATTATAACTGGACAAGATTTTCAATAATGGAAGAAAGGGCAATTTATCGCATGGCTCACATCAAATTAGCTAACCCCAAACGGGCATTATACAGTCAGGTTCTACTTAGCAACTTCATGTACTCGTACTTGGCCAAGGTTCAACAAATGCATCCACATATGCAAGTACCTCAATCTGTGCAACAGAAGAAGGCAGAGGCAGAGAGAAAGCAGAAGGAGCAAGAACAAAAATACCTAGAGCAACAAGAACAGTTGAGACAACAACAGCAGCAGCAGCAGCAGCAACCAGAGGGTGATCAATATCGATACGATTACCACCAGGTATGATTTCATCAATTTCAGGAACTTGAAAATATCTTGAGCTAACACTTTATAGGGCATCACTCAATATGCTGAACAATCCCAAAATCCCAACCATTCTGGTGAGGCTGTTAACTATGTTGATGACTCTCAAATATATGATTACGATCATCAAGGAGGCGAGTCCGAGCAGGACCATAATCGTCCACAATCTCGCACCGGCCAAAACAATAGTGAGAATGGCTATAATGATCAAAATCAGAAGTACTACGATTATGGGCGAACACAATCACATGATCAAGCAGCTGATGACAGTGAGATGTGGTAGCATAAGTAACCTCTCTTGTTGTAGCAAAAATTATCTCGGGGGTCTCGTTTTATGCATATAACGATGGAGTATAGGCGCTGTTTCATATCTGGATGGATGGTTGTGGTATTGGGAAGGAAACTAATTGATTGGAAGCATAGCGTCTGGTTGTCTGTTGCGGTTTCCCTTGACATGGGATTCTTCAACCCCTTTTTTTATGTCACAATCTGCTACGCTTACAGAGAGTAAGTATGCAATTGTTTATATGTACAACAAGAAATTAGCTCTTGCCTTTATGAAAGCAAGTAGATTAGGTCCGGCTTCATAATCCAGAACTTGGATGCTGATCCAAAACTTTGAATACTCTATTCTTTGAATGTATATTTACGTTGAGCAATTGTACATACATACTGTGATCAAACAATGAGTTGTCGTATGTTGAGTATTGAATTTAATATGTCCGGCTCGTTGTTGTAACATCAAACTATCACTTGACCGAAACATTACATTGTTTCCTCGGATCATACAAAAATTGCAGTTAAATTCACAATTTCTATTTTTAGTATCGAATTCTTCAATACATCGTATTCTGGTTTGATACCTTATACCTTGTGCGGCGTCGGAAAGCTTCCAGTGACGTTGATATGCTCGTGATACGCTACCGCAGCACTTGTCTATTTAGCGGGGCTCGGTCTTCTAGGAGCAAACCATCTACAACTCTTACTTATTACCTACACCTTCATAACCACAAAATTCCTACGACATTTATTTTTTGAAAGATCTAAGTAATATAGGAATTTGTATACGATGTTTCGCGCGCAACAAAATGCCTTTGACGAGGTCGTCGGTAAGTCACAGCTTATGATTTCATTCGAATCCCCAGTTATCTCGAATGAAGCCTTGAGCATGATGCTAATTTATGGATGCTATAGCTAAGGCGACCGACGAGAACCTTACCTCGGAAAATTGGGAATACATTATGGATGTTTGCGACAAAGTAACTGGTGAAGATAGTGGTGCTAAGGATGCCGTTGCAAGCATGATAAAGAGGTTGGCGCATCGAAATGCCAACGTACAATTATATACTTTAGAGGTTGGTCATCGCGTGAGTTGGAATCGCTTTCAACAAATCTGACATTCATTATATAGCTTGCCAATGCTCTAAGTCAAAATTGCGGAGCGAAAATGCACAGAGAGTTGGCTTCGAGAGCATTCACGGATGCACTATTGAGACTGGCGAACGATAGAAACACACATCAACAAGTCAAGGCAAAGATTCTGGAACGGATGGCTGAATGGGCAGGAATGTTTAAAGACCCTGATTTGGGAATTATGAATGATCAGTACCACCGCTTGAAGAGCCAGAATCCCAACTTACATCCGCCTTCCGCCCCATCAAAGAATCGACTCACGGATTTGGATCGTCAGAAGGAAGAAGATGAATTACAGATGGCATTAAAATTATCCATTCAAGACAAAAGTAGTCAGCCAAAACCTGCACAACCATCCAATTCATCCGCAGGTCCGGCACAATCGCAACAAGCTGCACAGCCACAACAAGTACCATCTGGGACCACCGCGGCTACTGTCTCAAGAGTGAGAGCACTTCACAATTTCCAACCTACAGATGCAGATGAGTTACAGTTTCGAAAGGGTGATATCATTACAGTTGTAGGATCAGTATATAAGGATTGGTGGAGGGGCTCTCTACGAGGGAAGACTGGTATTTTCCCATTAAATTATGTCGAGAAATTGGTCGATCCCACACCAGAAGAATTACAACGAGAAGCGCAAATGGAGGCCGAGGTTTTTGCGGAAATCAAGAATGTCGAGAAGTTACTTACATTATTGAGTACTTCATCATCTCAATTAGATGCTCGTGATAATGAGGAAATTACAGTAGGTTTTTTGTATCCTCATTTTCCAGCCACTTTCTGACATAATTAGAAACTTTACCATTCTACTCTTGCAATTAGGCCAAAGCTTATTGAGCTTATTGGAAAGTACTCTCAGAGAAAAGGTAGGAATTGAATATTCGTCCAATAATACGGCTCATTATCAGCTCACTAACATACATCAGACGATTTCACACAACTCAATGAGAGATTCATTAAATCATGTCGTGATTATGAAAGTTTACTTGATGCCTCCATGACCCAGGCACAACCTTATCAGTATGGTCGTCCTGGACAGGTACCTCAAGGTCCACAAGGTTATGGGTACCCTCCTCAAGCCGCAAGACCACAACAAGAGCCACAGCGATATTATACACCATCTCAGTCAGGTGAGTGAACTCATATTTTAATAAACATCAACATACTAAGTCTATGCAGAACCTCCATATCAGCCGCAAACATCTCCATCTAACGGTTATCCTCCTCAACGTAATGGACCGGCCCCCTTTTACGTTGTAGCTCCAGGTCAACAACCTCCACAATCAGAGAGTCATCAACCATATCCCAGCCAACAGCCTCCACAATCGGAGAGTTATCTACCATATCCCGGCCAGCAACCTCCACAATCAGAGAGTCAACAGCCATACCCCCAAAGGGATCCTACCCCTCGTATTCCATCAGGCTCGCAACCACCTCCACTTGAAACTAGCAGTCCTCCTCCAACTCAATACCCAACCCAACAACCACAAACTGGTCACCGCCCCCAAAGCACATATTCTAATCCACAAGAACTTGCAACATCTGTCTATGATTCTCCAGTTCAACAACAAAATCCTCATCCATATACTGCATACGCCGAAACAGACCCATATACAGCCACACCAGCCCCGTCTCAACCACCTCAACAATATAATGCCTACAAACCTTCTCAACAACCATCACAACCTCCTCAGCCATCTTATGAACCGCCAGCGCCTCCGGGTTCATTGCCCAGTCCAGTTCAAGGGAGCTCATATCCGGTGTTAGGGGATGCGAGGTCGACGTTGCCTAGCCAGGGGCAATATAAAGCGTACCAAAGACCGGATAGTAGTGATAGCAATCAGGGACCGAGTCAGGGGTTGGCTAATGCGCCTAGTGCGCCACCTGGGGGTGCATCCAATCCGGCGGATTTTTATAGGCAAAGTGCTGCTTATTAGTTTGGTTGTTAGGGTGTATGCTTGAAAGGAGATGAGAAATTAGTGCGAAAATGAATGAGGTGGTTTCAAGAATTTAATATGAATGGATTTTGGCGGAGAGGGGAAGCAGGGCTCAATGTTAACTGTGAGGAATCCAGGAAGGGGTTAAATGAAAATTATGGAGAAGTGCACAGAGGGGTAGGGGAATATACATGTGGACGGCCGGTCGGATGGATCGATCGATCGATGAATAGTCGATAGTATAGGCATTGATTCCTATGAAAGGAATGGTATGGGAGGGAATGGAAGCGGCGGAAGGAAATAGAATGGATGCAAATATGATACAAAATGAAATTGAGGTAGTTCGTAGTCGGCAGTTGTTGGTAGTTGAGTGTTAGTAATTACTAATTGAATATCCAGATTAAAGTTTATTGTCTTGTTTACTTCTGTGTGGTTGTGTTTGTGTTTATTTTATACCTCATTGTTTTGATGTTGGTGTGATGGATTGATTGATGTGTAGATACTACTGGGGAGGAGTTAAAAAGGTGACAAAGGAGAGAGAAGAGGGAAGAGAAGAGAAGAGAAGAGAAGAGGGAAGAGAAGAGAAGAGAAGAGAAGAGAAGAGAGTGTATTTGGGTAATGATATTGAAATGGGTAGATAGAATAAGATGAGATAGAATGGGATGGGATGGGATTAGATGAGTTGGAATGAGATAGGATAGAATGAGAAAAGAGGAAAGGAGATCATAGGAGAAAGATGGATAAATGAATGGATGGGATTGGATTGGATTACATGATCCCTGATTTCAAGATAATTATATAAATATTTAAATAGATTGATTTTGATTGTCTTTGGAGAGAGAGAGAAGGGAAGAGAGAGAAGGAGATTTCATGTTATTCTTGGATTGGGTTTATTATTAGTGGGGGGTGGTGGGGAATGGGTTTGAGAATGGGTTTGGAGTTGAAGGGGAGGGGTGGGGTGGGAAGGGAAGGGAAGGGAAAGGAGGGAAGGGGAGAGGTGTAGGAGTTGAGTTGATTGTAGTGGTTTGGGGTGGATGGATGGATGAGGAGGTAGATAAGTAGAATAGGGTGGGAAATTATTTTCACTTGAAGAGGCTTTGTTTTTATTTGGTGAGGATTTGTTATGGAGGGATGAATGGATTAGATGGATATATGGGTATATGTGAGATGGGATGAGATGAGATGAGATGAGAGGAGAGGAGAAAGGTGAATGGAAAGGTGGATGGATGGATTTAGGTCGATTAGAGGAGAAAGATGGATAAAGATGGATAAATGAATAAGTTAGAGTATAATAAAATTAAGTAGATTGAGTTGTTCTGAGGTGGAAAGAGAAAGAAAGAAGGTAGTTTATAGACCACTTTATGTATGTATATACTTTACTGCCTGATTGTAAAGATTGTAAAGATTTGGTGGGATGAACAGTTTTGCTAGTAGGGGGTTTAGAGAGGGGAAATTGGAAAGTGCGGATCGGTGAATGGGAACTGGAAACTGGGAACTGAGAATTAGATATTGGGTTTTGGGTATGAGAAACGGGAAATCTGATGAGCTGAACGGGATGTATAGAATGTTCAGTATGAGCTCGATGTATGAATTAGATGAGACTAAGTTCGAGACGATAAGTACCTAGTAAAGAGGATACACCTATACCTAGATTAGTTTGCATTTTGAATAAAATGTACTGTGTGTTTAGTAGGTAGAGAATGTGTGTTTGCATGTTTGTATGCTTGTATTTGGAATTCAGAATTTGGAATCCAGAAGAAAAACGTATCAAGGACTCGATAAGTAGGAGACGATCTAAAGTGAAGATATACTCATCAGCTACTTTGATATATTCTGCAGATCGCTATGCTAACCGCTCCGGGTGGCTGGATAGCTATGCAGATCAATAGATGATTATTGATGGAGGTGAGATTGTGATGTTTGGTGGTTTGTGTTTGTATTTGTATTTGTATGTTTTTTGGGTTTGACTTTGGCTTTGGACTGGTGGGTTCGGGTTAGAATTGGGCTTAGATGTCGGTATTGGATGAGCCTTTCGTCGAGGTGAAGTGAGAGGAGAGGATTATATATGAGGAGTTTGTTGTATGTGGTTGATGCTAAGTATTCATCTTGATGTGGTGATGCTCGATGTTCTGCTTTGTACTGATGAATCGGTAGTGGTTCGAACATAGATGGTATGAGAGAGATTAGCTAGACTTTCGATCGTATTAGCTGGATCAGCCAGCTAGATATTAATCTTAAAGTCGAGTGTCTTCCTGATCTGGCACACCCAAAGACCCTCGACTTTCAGATCGCCTAGATATAGGTTCTTCTCCTTAAAATTAGATTTCAATAATTATCATTCACTTACCTATATTGTTCTTCACTTACCAACCTTCAAATCTAGACTTTGATATACTATGAGTAAATAGTCATATCCAGATTTGTTCAGATTTCAACACAATCTAATCAGACCTCTCTCGTAATAACTCTCTCTTAAACACATGTATGTTCGTTCTCTTCTTTCACAATACTTCGTAGCTAGACTATCACGTGAATATGTACCTATCCCAGTCCACATGCCTCGGCTGTACCGATCCAGAGTACAGAGTAGGATCTGGAATTCGTCCTACTGCTGGTTTGTGGATATTTAGGTTAATAACTCGAGTAATAACGGCAAAGGATTCCGAACCTAGTCGGCTGATCCATCTATCCATCCATTGAAATCTGGAGACCCCAAATCCCCAAATTCCCATCACTTTGATAATTTGATATTTGTACGTGCGTACGGAGAATCCACCCTGGAAAAAGAAATCAAATGTGTATATCAAAGTTCAAAGCCTCAGCAACTGATAGGAGGCAAAATTGCAAATGCGGCGAAGACGGGTATTTTTTATCTAATACGAAATCTTAACCATATTCGGCTTCCCAAGCTCTGAGTCTGGATTATCGACAAGCACAAAATTCTGAGAATATGGTTTACTCATTTTGAAAAATTTGCTTGGGACGGAGGATATATTGGTTGGAAATTGGATGGGTGTATAGATGTGCATGTCGGGATGGGACTTTTGAATCGAGATTAGGCTTTGCGGCCAAGATGAGAGGTGCACCGGATGCGCCGCAGATAGTGTGTTGGTTGGGGATCTGTAATGAATGTTGTCGTTTGCTGGAGCGGTATTGTTGGGATTGAGAAGGCGGTTTATTTGTCGAAGGGAGAAATAGTATCGAAATGTTGTTGAGTTGTCGATCGATGCATTGAAGTAGTTTTAATGGTGGTGAATTCTAGAAGCATGTCGCGCATGTAGCATGCATTGTCCTACAAACTAAAGTACTTACTACGAGTCGAGGAAATCCCTCCTGCCTCTCAAAAACAAAGTTTTCCCAGACTAGCACTAGTAGGCGGCAATAGACCATCAATCTTACCAATGATTGGTCGACCTCACGAGATGCAGACACAGCTCAAATAAAAGCACAACTCATGACATTCACGTGATATCACATTATCTTAGCATTTTCCTAGTCTGAAATATCACCCAATATCTCATTATACAAACTGACACTGCAACGCTTCAAGAATCCTCCCATCGCTCGTTTCAACGCCACCGAAATATAAACGAAATCCCAAAGAAGACAGACGAGGAAAAGCAGAGAGCTGGACCGAATAATGATCTATCACAGACCTCCATCAGGAACCCGTTTTAACCAGAAGCGTGATTATTCTATTTGAAACTTTCAATCCCTTGTCGTGAGATGGGATATTCATTCGTGGAAAAGTGTATTAAGCATTGCTTGGTATACAGGTGACAAGCGGATACCAAAAGGCCAATCTCGCCAAAAATCAGCTCGATTGCCATGTCAGGCGTTGTCAGCTTATTCCTTTTCTGGAACACGGGGTAGTTACTCCGCAAATGACTTCTGTACTGGGAAACACCTCTTCGAATTAGCAGTTCTGATATTTCCCAAGGGTTGAGATTTTTTTGCCTCCTCACGGCCAGCCGATAATGGCAAACGAAAGGATCAAGAATCCGAAGTCCTTGTGAATGCTGTGAAAAGTGTACTTGCATAATGTACGACCCCGGACCCCACAAAGTTGTATGGCATCTTTTTATTGGAAAAGAAAAGCACACCAGGAATGCCTGCCCGAAAATCCGGGGTTGGAGTATAGTTTGGTTCCAAAGATTATTTAGCGCTCCGCTATTGAGAGTATGCTTATTATGGCTGTACGAAGGGACAAGGCCAGCCTCCCATTGACAGGGTCCAAGATTGCCATCGTTACAATACATAAGTGAAGCATATTCCGTTGATTTTGGAACCTCATCCCTCTCTCAGATCAATAGATCCTTTTCAATTGTCATAGTCATTTCTTGTTTGGCAGAAAATTGGAAGTCATGGCGGAGAAGACAAATACTCAGTACGAGGAGGCCGAGCTCGCTCACCCTCGAAGTGACGATGAGGTATGGTTGAGGATTTCCAGTTCAATTTCCTCACAGATTAATTCTAACCACAACTGAATCTACAGAAACATGCTGAAGTTGGAGCCAAAGTCGTTCTCGGAAATGAAACATTTAACGAGGCCATGCTCAAGGAGCCCCTCAAGGCTTTCACTTGGTCAACAATCCAACTCTACACTGCTTGTTTTATCGGATTTTTCTGTGCTACCATGAACGGTTATGATGGATCGCTTATCAACAATTTACTTGTCAACCCTTGGTTTCTCGAATTTTACCACGGTGAAAATGCTGGAATCTGGGCTGGTATCGTTACTTCCATGTACCAAATTGGTGGTGTAGTTTCATTACCATTCGTTGGACCCGCAGCCGATACTTTCGGACGAAGATTTGGAATGTGGCTCGGATGTCTCTGCATTATTCTCGGTACGATCATCCAAGGAGTTGCAACCAGAGAAGCAGGTGTAAGACAATTCATGGGTGGTCGTTTCTTGCTTGGTTTCGGTGTCAACATCGCTTCCGCCGCTGGTCCCATGTATGTTGTTGAGGTTTCTCACCCAGCATACCGTGGTGTAGTTACAGCTATCTTCAATTGCTTTTGGTAAGTTTAGTATAAAGCTTTTGTTAGTCTCTGTCTAATTAGATTTAGGTTCACTGGATCAATTATTGCTAGTGGAGTAGCTCGTGGAGCAAGCAACATTGGAGGCGACGAATCATGGAGACTTATCATTTGGATCCAATTGATGTTCTCCAGTATCATCTTCATTTCCGCTTACTTCCTTCCCGAATCCCCAAGATGGCTCTACGTCAATAACAAACGCGATCAAGCCAAGAAGATGCTTACCAAGTTCCACGGAGAAGGAAATCCAGATAGTGTATGGGTCAAATTGCAACTCAATGAATACGAAGAACTCTTGGAAATGGATGGTGCCGACAAGCGTTGGTGGGATTACAGAGCGCTTTTCAAGAGCAAATCGACTTGCTACCGTCTCTTCTGTAACGTCAGTATCTCGATTTTTGGTCAATGGGCTGGAAATGGTATGTATTCTGCAATCCTCCACCAAAAAAAACAGTCTAGCTAATAAAATTCAGCTGTCTTGTCATATTTCATGGGCAAAGTTCTTGAGACCATCGGTATTGACAGTGCTGTCGGCCAAGCAAACGTCATTCTAATAAACAATTGTCAACAATTCTGCTGGGCTCTCTTCGGTGCCGCGATGGTTGATCGTATTGGTCGTCGTCCTCTTCTTCTCTTCTCTAACATTGGTAAATAATCCTTTCCCACACAATCTCAAAGAAACATCTACTAACCTTCATATCCACACAGGCTGTTGCGTAGTCTGGCTCGCCATGACCGTCTCCGCCGCCCTCTACCAAAAATCCATTCCCGATCCCTCAGACCCCAAATCCGTCGGAACCAACCATGCAGCCGGTACCGCCTCCCTCGCTTTCATCTTCATCTTTGGTGCCGTCTACTCCGTCGGTTTCACACCTCTCCAAGCCCTCTACCCCGTCGAAGTCCTCTCCTTCGAAATGCGCGCCAAGGGAATGGGATTTTCCGGTTTCGCCGTCGCAGCCGCCGGTCTCCTCAACCAATTCGCATGGCCAGTCTCTATGCAAAAGATCGGCTGGAAAACCTACATCATCTTTACCATTTGGTGTGCAATTCAATCGGCTACTGTGTGGTTCTTTATACCCGAGACTAGAAATCGTACCTTGGAGGAATTGGATGAGATTTTCAACAGTCCAAATCCGGTCAAGACGTCGATTGCGAAGAAGAGATTGGGTTTGGATGCGTATGGTGAGGTGGTTAATATTCAAGATGCTTAATTTTTCTCACTCTTTTGAAATTGTTGGACGAGTAGGAGCATGGTTGTATCAAGTTTGTCGATCTGGACTATATTTTCAAGATTTACACACTTGGTGCAATTCAAATAGTTCTCCAAGTCAACAAAGGGGAGCGCTCGCATGTGGTGGACCGATGTTTATTTAGTTGGTACTATACCTTTGTATTTAGGTTTACTGCTTTGAATATATTGCAATATACCTTTGCTTTTATCTACGTTTTCTGCTTTGCATATATGAATCTAATCATGAGCCTGCCTATGTCATCAAATAACTTCATCTCTTTTACTTCAACGCACAAACTTGACCTTCCAGATTAGACAGGTAAACCACGCGAGAACATTCGATACCGATTGCATCCTAGATAATCAAGCGTGAACTTCATTCTCCAGTACCGATCGATATATCGAGCCCCGCCTGTCCACAAACTCGGCACTCCACGAATACGAAACGGTATGCTAGAGGAAATACTCGACTGGATTTACTACATACCAATCCTCAACTCCACCATCTATCAACTTTCTGCAAACCATGCGCTTACAACGCTATCTACCTAGGACATTACAATTATTAAATACCCATGATTCTATCTCTCAAAAGAATTTGATATTGCAACATAACACAATACAACCCTAATATCATAATTTCCACACACATCACATACACCACTACCTACACCACTACCTATAAATCATCTCAAGCCCCATCTCAAGCCCCATCTCAAGCCTCATCTCAAAGTCAATATCGTGATCCAATACCCGGCCATCCACCTAGGTATTTGGAATCGAAAATTGCAAATCCATACCAAGCAAATCCAAATGCCATCTAATAATTCCAAATCCATCTTACCATCTTATCATCTAATTCCAAATACCATACCATACCATACCAAGCAAAGCAAAGCAACCACCCAACAAATCTCCAACCTCTCCTCTCTTCTCTCAGTTGCCAAGAACAATTTCAGGAAGCGCGGGCCGCAAACCGAAGAATCAAGAGTTTATGGGGTTCCTCGTTTCCTCATCTCATTCTATTCTATCCCATTTCATTTCATTCCAAATCAACATTTCAATAAATCAATAAACTCACATCACAACCATTCGTATTTCTCCTCAAACGCTATACTATTCTATGCTTGCTATGCTTGCTATATGCTATCACTTTCCCATGCAGAGAGAGAGAGATCGAGATCGAGCCAAAGAAACGCCACCATTCCATTCGATTCGCTATCCAATACAATACAAGAAGGTATTAAACACTCATTATCATTTCCATCGCTATTTTACTATTCCCAACTTCAAGAAGTCATGGATGCCATACCGTGCGCTCAAATCAACATCCATAAACCCGTATCAATCGCCCGTAAAAGTGATCAATACTCCCCTCTCTCCACCCATCATCCTCTTCTTCTAATGATTACCAAACCCACTACTATGTTCCAAAGCCACATCAAACCTCTCTTTCAGAATCTCTCTAGTTGCATAATTCGGCAACATCAAGATTTGAAAGCAGGTCGACGTAGTTGGTAATTGGGTACCTGCTCCATTCCTATGGATTGTAAGTTGGAAATTCTTCATTCCACCCATAGGAACCCTATCAGACGATGTCGTGAATTCGAGTAGCTTTTTCTTCTTTTCCAAATCATATTCTTTGACGACCGACCAGAAATCTTGAATGACGCGATCAGTAGGTTCGTAGCCAGTATATCGAGCACCGCGTTGCATTTCAATGATATCGATTTCTTGTACACCTTCGACTAGAGATTGAAGAGTATCGACGTCGAAAAGGTTGAGAGAGCGAGGATCAACACAGGCGAAGAATCCTTTTTTGAAAGCTTCAAACTGTGGTTGAATGGATATATTCGTTAGCCAATTGATATAATCACTAACGTAGCTATTTCGATTTTCGTTCGTGACTAGTGGTACATCTGTTGAATCGAAATCCTCAAAATCTTCGCCAACGTTGACATCTGAGAACTTTGGCCATTGAGATGAGCTAGTCATTTCACGGCTTACCAACTTTCCGAATTGGAAGTGGCTAAATTCGTATGTTCGACAGAAAATCTCTTCCACGGCCCCTTTACTTTCGTCCCATTCTAGCAGATCTGTTAGACCCTTAGCGAGCTCGGGCCATCCATCTGAAATGTGGTGAAGTTCCGTAATGCTTTCTCCTTGTAACTTCCTGTAGAATGCTTTGGGAAAGGTAATCGGTAGAGTCATGCCGTTGTAAACGGCCAAAGATATGATCATTCCGATAAGCTCAAATTTCCATAACGGCTCTGGTGACCCTGGCTGAAACCAAGTCATTTTTGTTTTATTATCAATCGTAAAAACACCATAATCAGGGTTGATAGCTTCTGTCATGGCTATTCGAAAGAACTCTTGCTGAACTCCACCATAATCCAAACCTTCTTCCCCATGCTCCCCACCAAATGACACTTTTAAAGGTCGCATTAATTCACGTCCTTCTCTTCGCCAGAGCACATCAAAAGCGTCTGAAAGTAAATTATCTCGGCTAACCTCAATGGCCAGGAATCTTGATGTTGCTGTTTGAAGACGATCTCGAAGTCTATTCCGGTAGTCTTCATTGGAGATCAGTCCCTCGTGAGTACGAACAAGTGTAGTTAAAGACTTTGCTTCTTCATAGGATTGATTCATCCGCGAGTAATTGATGGCTCGAAAGTAATTGACCAATGTTGATGGATTGAATAAATATGGGTAGTCGAGCAAATGAACGGTACGTTTATTTGACTGGAAAGACAACCACTCAAGAGGCATGGCGACACTATCTAGCCGTTCGGAAAAGTATTCTGTACGGAAATGTATGTCTCCCAGTAAAAGCGATTTCCTGTTCCTGTATATTGCCGCAATAGTTTCTAAAGCACCTCCAAACGGCCCATCTGAGGGAACTTCCCCTTTACCATTCCAATCTTGTATCATTACTGTTCGTGCCCAATCGAGTATTAAGGTAGGAATTCTCTTCTCGTGCAAATCTCGTTCTACAGCTGTGAAATTGAGTAGAGGTGGTGTATCAAGATCGAGATATTTCAGAGTGCCGAGAATAATTTCTAAAACACCGTCTTGTTCATTTTCGTCGCCTCTGGTATCTTGTTGGAGCTGGATCAGTTCAGAAAACCTACGTCTTGTGGAAACAGCAGAGAAGACTCGACGAGCCAATCTCAATGCCAGTTCATCCGAGAACGCATCATCATATTGTAGACATAGTTTGGTTGATTCCATTGAGAACGATTCCCTCCCAGGCAAAGTAATTCCATACGAACGTATACGAGACATATTTGCTAGTTGTCTTGAATCCTTCAACAGTGGTGCCGCAGCTACGAGTGCATGAAAGCAAATGTTTATTATTTGAGCTGCATCGGCTTTTGAGATTGATTGATCTGGACCCAAGCTATCACTATGAGACTGTTTGGCCCATTCTAATTCCTGTGGGGGCTTGAAAAGTGTGCCAGCGGCAATCCATAGGCTGTCAAAGACAATAGACGGCGCAACTCTAGTCATACGTAGCATACAGTACCAAATAGTCTGTGTATCGAAGACCTGCCCATCTTGGGTGGTGAAAGACTTTATGAGAGAACTGGGCTTACTAAGGACAGAATACAAACACTGATCAATGAAGCGACGCCATTGTTTTTTAGTTGATTTTGGATAACCAATCGTCGATTTTGATTTTCGGCGCAAAGGAAACATACGTGTTTGATGTCTCTTCAAATCATCGTCGATTTGATCAGGATGTAATGAATGCTTATCGCAAGTCTTGTCATCTTCCAGAATATCACAGATCAGATTAATTACTTCAAGAGGTAGTGATGAAAGTGTTTGTGGTAGTTTTTCATCAGGTAAAGATAGCTCTGAATTATGCCTTTCAATCGAGGGGTTTTCGATTGCGTTGTTAGCATTTGAATCGAATTTGGAATTCGTCGCAGGCTCGGCTGGGACAGAAGGTTCGACTGTGGCACTAATAAGGGGTGCTGTAGGCGAGGAAATGTCGGTTTCAGGTAAATGGAGAACTGGATTAGCTATCATAGTATGCCGAGTAGGTTTAGGTTTCGAGCGCATAGAATGGCGAGGCAAAGGCGAAGTAGTATCAGTGTCAGTCGCCCTTGGTGAAGTCGAAAGGTTCAAGACACCTTTGGAAACATGGGCATCATAAGAGTCTGTCCTCCTTCGAGACCTCGGACTTGAGATATGTGTAGTTTCGGTATGCAACGCATTTGGGCTTGATTGGATGCTAGGCTTGATGTCGCTAGGTATAGTAGGAGGCGACTTTGAGCCCATCCCCATCCTTGTACTTGTATCTGGGACATCTTTGCCACTAGAACTTTCATTTTTATCCCAGTGGCTTGAATACCCGGAAACTTCTGTTGGGGCTTCTGAAGAGGTTGGCGAGAACTTTGTAGCATTTGACGACTCTGTCCCTGTCCCACTCGAACCTTCTAGCTTCTGCGCAGGAGTATTCACACCATCACTTGGTGTCGACTGAGCCAGCGGTGAGGAACGTGCATTCGAATCTGAGACTGTGCCATCCTGTCTTGTTAGTGCTGCCAGATTCCTCGGTGTCAGCCATTCTACCATCTTGAAAGCTGCCGTGCCAAATACATTTTGAATAAAAGATCTATGGTCGATCTTGGTATAGTCATTCAGTATGGTGGGTTTCGATTCCCTAGTCTCAGTTGGATCGCCAATAGTGGTTATGAGGCTTCGTAATCGATCCGACCCGTGCCTCTCATTGTCTGTACCGAGTGTGTTCATATGCAAAGTATCCCCTCCACTAACTTGTAATTTCTTAGACCCGGATAGATTTCTTCGCGCAGTAGCCTTAACATGCTTGCTGAATTGGATAGGTGAATCTACGAGAGGATTGTGACAGAGACCTCGTTCAGGATTGTCCTGGCTAGCTAAGTGGACAGCTAGAATTCTCGCGCTCGTCGAATTGTATGGCCTTATTGGGCGGCCAGAGATCAGGGCAAGACGTTTGCGACAAGTAAAACAGGTTGGGGTATGACAAATAGAGGAATCGCAACCATATCGAAGTTGACGGATGTACCTACGGAAATATCCAATCAGCCTCAATTTTTTTGACGAAGCACAAGCAAACAAACATACTTTTCTACCATTAAATGAAAGAGATGACGCCTGCTTGCATTGTGTATGACATATATTTGCTTTGGATCCTCAACCTCTACCGTAAGCTTCTTCAACTCGTCTGGCGCATCTTGAGGGAGGTATGGGAAAGGAGCAGCGGCCCATAGGGCTGAAAGGATATCATCATCGCCGCCGAAACTTCGTTCCTCCCGAACTCTTGATGTATCTCGAGTCATGACATTGGGAACGAGTGTAGAGGAATGTTTTATGTTGAAGGAAATCAGTGGAGTATGGAATATCACTGTTGAAACAAACAAGATTATAAATAATATGAATATTTGGTTGTTTTATTATTAGTCAGTCGTTTCAATGGTTCAATGGTTCAGTCGATTTAACAAATGTACAATGTACAAAGTAAGCAAGGCAAGGCAAGGGAAGGTGTGTTGCCCGAGGCTAGCATTATTGTACCTAACACATACCTGGCCCGCCTGGCCTGGGTGAGATGACGCACTGGGTAATCATCAATCATCAATCATTATCACTCATATCAGCAATCAATCAATCAATTTTATCGCATTTGAGTGAGGGGAGGGAAAGGAAGAAAAGATAACACAACCCCACTACAGATTTTCAGATGTAAATTTTCATAGAAGATTGAATTAAAAAAAAATACCTAGTAGATGACTCTTTTTTTGATCATAAATCATTACCATCTTTACTCTATTTAAATACTCTTCCTATTGTGAAAACTCCAGAGAAACAACTCAAATTCACACTGAAAAGGAAAAACATTGGATTGACTCATAGATAGGTATCTAAGTACTATCCAGGGCTAATTCTTCGGGGCTTTCGGCAAAAACAATTTTTAACGCCTATCAATTATCAATTATAAGAAAGAAAGAAAGATACCACTGCTCTCCCCTCCAAACACTTCTACCTCAAATAACCATTTGTTTGTTCATTTGTTTGTTTTACACTTTACTATTGAACATCAAAAATGGCTTCCATCACAGCAAGCAGAGGTCCTGCTCCTGGTCCTTCGGTCCAAGCAGATACTAATGCTTCCCATCCTTATACTTGCAATACATGTCAAGTGGCGTTCAGAAATAGCGACTTACAACGAGGACATATGCGCAGTGATTGGCAGTATGTTTATTTATTCTCTTTGATTCCAACCTACTGACAATTCTCTATAGCCGATACAACTTGAAGCGCCGCGTTACATCTTTACCACCCATTTCTTCCGAAGTTTTCACCGAGAAAGTCTTGCAGGCACAGGCTTCTTCCACAGCAGCAGCTTCCAAGGCCGCATACGAAAAGTCTTGTACGATCTGTACTAAAACATATTTCAGTGAAAATGCCTACCACAACCATCTTAGCAGTCAGAAACATAAGGCAAAGGCAGCGATGGCTAGTGATGGACACATGGACGACGTAAGCTCAGTAATGAGCTCAACATTTTCATTGGGAGAACCTATCAAGACAAATGGAGCAGCGGGTGAAGATACTGATGCGCAAGTCGACGAAGTTTCTAAGGGTATCAAGAAGACCAACCTTGAAGATGCTGAAGGCTCTACGGCTACACCTACTGAGGATAACGACATGGAGGACGATGAAGATGAGTTAGTGGAGGTTTCTACAAGTCGATGCTTATTCTGTAATGAAGATTCGGCCGACACAGCTGCTAATGCTGCGCATATGGAACGTATACATGGCATGTTCATTCCGGAGAAGGAATACCTAGTTGACCTCGAAGGTTTAATCGCTTTCCTTCACGAGAAAATTTACGAAGATCATGAATGTTTAGGATGTGGCAAACTTAAGCAATCGATTTTTGGACTCCAAACTCACATGAGAGATAAGCGCCATTGCAGAATTCGTTACGCCACTGAGGACGAACAAATCGAGATTGGCGACTACTATGACTTCCGAAGCACATACTCTGATGACGAGGAAGAATCGGATTCGGAAGATGCATTACCAGGAAAACAAAATAGTGGTGGCGTTAAACTTGGAGCTAAACGTCCAACGACAATTGATGCCGAAGGAGACGAAGAAATGGAGAATGGTGATGGATGGGAAACTGACAGTTCTGAGTCTTCCTTGGATTCCGCAGATCTTACCGCAGTTCCACTTGATGAGAGAACGCACCAGTATGAGAAACTTCATCAGCATCCTCATCACTCCCACACCGATCCTCGATCACACCACAACAAGGATGGATGGCACTCACATGCTCATAAACACAATCATGCAGCATTTTATGCTGATTATGAGCTTCACTTACCTTCTGGTCGTACCGCTGGACATCGATCATTACAAAAATATTATCGTCAAAATTTGGTCAATCATCCATCACCAGAGGAGAGACAACGACGTGCAATTGAGGCAGCTGAAAATTCCGATTCTGATGTAGAGCAAGATGAACGTGTTGTTCGACGCAATGAGAGAGAACGCGGAAGAGCACTTATGAGCCGTGCAAATGGAGGTCTAGGTATGGCTGGTGTCACCGCTGAGAAGAGAAGAGAAGTCAAGGCGGCGGAGAAAAGATCCAGAAAGGTGGAGAACTACGAACGCCGTAAATTTGACTGGAGAAACAATAAGCAGAACAACTCACAAAAACACTTCAGAGTAAGTTGTCATCAACCGTTTTTGAAAATGACTCCACTAACAACATTATTTAGGATCCATTGTTGCAATGATTTCTCCGTCGGGTTTCGTGGCATTTCTACTGGTGGCATTTTCTCGGTATACCAAATGATTCTTAGATATCCATACCTCACAGGTTTCATGAGCATCATCGGTGGGTGGGCAAAGAGTGGCATTTATTTTTGGGCGTTTTCAAGGAATAGTTTATGATTGATGTCCTCATTTATAAATGAGTATAGAGTTAACAATACAAATTTTGTTGTTGATGATAAAATGTTTGCTTCATGATTGATTAATTTGATGTTGTGTTTGCTGTGCTTTCAACGAATCCAAATGAGTAAATGTAACGCCAATGAGAACTTCTATTCAGATACCGATTACATTGAATAATCAATCTATTGGATGATTGCAACTCCATAGCTATCCAATCAGGGGATCAATTCAATTCTTGTTTGACATCTTCACCAAATAGTCCCTAGGTGGAAAAAAGGCGTGTATTGATCTTGATCTTATTTTGAAACTAATCCATACTGTATATTCCAAGTATCATATCAATCAAAGCTTTTCTTTTCTTTTCCTTCCCTTCTCTTTAAATAGAATTCTCATTTCCTCTATATTCAATTCATCATTCATAATTCTCCCTTGATCCCTTCTCCCTCATAATGATCTGACTGTCCAATTGTCAATGATTTGCGGAGCACCAAGAATTAAACTATCGGGTTCCGGGAATGGGTCGTCGATTAATCCCTGTTAGCGAAATATTCTCTAATCCCCAAGAAGGAACAAATTCAAAGCTGCAAACCCCTTAGATTCAATTTCCACTGCTCCTTCTTTTGACCGTTACAATCTTTACCTTTACCTTCACCTCTTTTTCTATTTTCTACTTTCTTCGCGGGAGTATTTGTTATTTGGGGGTTTATATTATTCTGAAATTACTTGCGTTTGCACATAAACAAAGAGGAGGTCTGGAGTAAACAAGAAGATATATACATGTACCAATTCGATAGCAAATTCCTACTGTATCCACGTACAGCGCGCAACGATTGTTGATATGGCCGAACAAATGGGTACCCCCAATTCCAGTGCTGATCTTTCAGTGAATGGTGGCAAGAATTCCGCACCAAAGGATAAGAATTGTCCATTCTGTCATCAAGCATTTACTTCATCCTCACTTGGCCGCCATCTCGATCTTTACATAAAGGAGAAGAATCCCAAAGCGGCAGATGGTATACATAGTGTGGATGAGATAAGGAAGCTTCGTGGAGGCATTACAAGGCGGCAGCCACGTAATTCAACTTCAAGGAGGGAAGATTCGACACCTGCAGGGACACCTGGAGGATCGGAAAGGGGGAATTCCAATAATGATTCCGATATGGTAGGGAGTGACTCTCCAAGCTTAAGAAGAGATGATGGAGCGGCTATGAATATGATGTGCATATCAAGGGGGGTGCCAGGTCAAACTTTGAGTAGTCGAAGACCTAATTTTGTTGTGAATGGCGGTACATGGGAGTCAACAGGCGTCATGAATCATATTCCTCAAGCACGAAATGGCGAAACCGCTCGAAGTTGGGATGGAGATGAATCCAGAGATGGGAGTAGGAGATCGGATGGCAGAAATAGATCTGTCAGCAAACAAATGCTAGCGAAAACGACGTTCGAGCAAAAACAAAAGATGATGGAAGCTCTGGATAATGCAAAAGCAGCAGAATTGGCATTAAGAGAAATTTTAGGGGGGGTTAGAGCGGCCAAGTAAGTTTTTCCCAACTATACAATCCGGGTTCAGTTCTAACTCAAAATTTTACAGACAACGAATTGAAGGCCCCAATATTTTTGATTACGATCCTTTTAGTTTGGATTTTCCTGCCCTTACCTTACATTGTCTACCACCACCACCGACCCTTTACGCGTCTACTCCTATTCCAAACTCTACTTCATGGTCTATCCTTCCACCAGATGAATTACAATATCAAGCATTACGGAAACATTTTGCATCGGAGTTTCACCGCTACCGTATCTCAATATCCATCGCTACGACAACTCCACAAGATGATTTATCATATCCTCCGCAGGAAAATTTCAATGGTCTCGAGAGTCTTGCTGCACTACACCAACAAGCGGAAGCAGATGCTCAAAGCATGGAGGCTAGAATTTCTGAGCACTTACATTCAATGTTTGGGCATTGGAATTCGTTGCCTCCAAATAAAAGGACTGAACTTTGGACTCTCGAATTAGCTCGTAATATTGGTCGAAAGTCTGAGGAAATATCCAAGTTGAAGAAGGAGAAGGAACTTTTACAACAGGATACTGCGCACTCAAAATTACAAGTTGAGGAATTAAGTCGATTACAACAACCTAGGGAGTTCAGGATTCAACCACCTTCACCACTACCTATTGATTCACGTCTTATGACTGAATTGGGTAAATTGGGAACGACACACAAAGCTGTTGGTCTTCAACTCATGGATCGAAGTGTACATCTCGATGCGGCAGTGGAACGAGCAATTGGTCGTTGGAAAGGTGTTGTCAAGCAAGCTCGAGCTGGGTCTGGACAGTCTGGATCTGGCATGGCTGCACAAAAGCCACTTGAGAATAATATTAATGAAGTGTTACCTCCATCGAATCCACCACAACTTCATTCTACCATAACAAGCCAACCATTGCAAGAGGATGCGCAAGATATTGGAAGCGATCAAGATGCAGATGGTGATGCAGATATGGAGGAAGATGATACTTTTGTCGATATGACAGACGTTAATGCAGGTGTCCAACGTGCACCTGAAGCACCAATGTCTAATACGACAAATTTCCGATTGGCAAATGGAGGAATTAATATGCAAGGTGTTAATGCTGGTGGTAATCCGAGAGGAAATGTAATGGAGGGTATTGAGAATCAAAACCACGTGCAGGGATATGTGAGGATCGGGGCCTAATGAATATATTCATGAATAGGGCAATAAGCAACAAGAGTCATAAACTCGACAGCTATCTCGATCCTCAAAATCAGTAAAGTTGAAACATAATCTGATACAGCGCTGCAGCACAGTCATTCATACACAGAAGCGAGCAAATAGGGAGTTTTTATTTCAAGCATTTACAAGGAGTTTTTTTTATCGTCGTCGCTCGCTGCCGGCTAAGGGAAAAGTTTCTTTCTATATCTCGATGTCAAAGGAGATTGGCTGTTTTATTCGAACTGGAATCTAAATTCATCTTGATGACTTCTAGCTTTGAGGAAAGAATAAACACCTGAAAATGAATGGGAAATATTATCGTCTGCATGGCAATTAAGTGATAGAATTGGGAGAAATGGGCGATCTTGAAAGGAAAATGGAGTGGGAGTTGTTACAAAGGGGGATGGTGGATCGTTCGGGTTCATCATTCTGTGTATAGTATATTCTTAAGTAATTATAAATATAAATACCGAATGGTTCTATGGATTTTGTTTTGTTTGAAAGGCTACCTAGGTATGTATCGGGTGATGTGATGGGTATGTTGAGATTTTTGAGAAGTGAATGAGTGTATTCGTTTTGTTCTTTTATAACTTGTGTAGGGACAGAAAACGAACTGCAAGTGCAAATAATTATCTCATTGTCTTGTTGTATCTGTTAAGAAAAAACGATCTTGCGAGCCTGTTTAAAGTATTGACAGGGTCGGCGTAGCAGGTATATACCTCCGGCGATCACGACGTCAAGCCAAGAATTTCCAAGGGTTGTAACTTGTGAGGCTGGGGAATTCCCACTTTTTTTTCCTCTGATGTGGTTTGGTATTGGGGGAATGGGATATGATATGATATGATGGGAGATATTTAGCTAGGCAGGCTTCAGGAATTGTAATTTATGAGTGTTGGGTTGGGTTGGGTTGGTTTGATGGTATGATGGTACTTGATACGAGAAGGGAATGTCACGAGAGTGATGTGTGCCTTGAGCCGGCTTGGGAGGTGAATGGGTTTTCTTGGCGGTTTGGGGAATGAGGTGAGGTGAGGTGGTGCGGCTGAGGTTTGGCGCGGGTTAGTAGGTTGATTGGTAGGTGTTTATGGATGGATGTCTGGGGAAAAGTGGAGGAATGAGAGGAGTGGGATGGATGGTGGGATGTATATAGGGAGGAGGTTGTCTTATGTTTTTGTGCTGGATTCTTGATGTAATTTTTATTTTTGGAATTTTCGAATTTTGGACGACTGTCATTCACGGATTTCTGGATACCCTCATTACTCCGCAAGTGGATATATCCAACTAATCGATCAATTGATCGATCAATCGAGCATACACGAGAATGGAAACCAAATCACCTATAAATCCAAATCCAAATTCAAATCCTCCCTCAACACAAACAGCGCATTCTGATATTCCAATGGTGGTAGAAAATCACAATCACAATCCTCATACTGGTACTGGAATCGGAACCGGAACTGGAACTAGAAATGAGTTAAACACAAGCCATTCGGAGATTAATACTCAGCCCCCTCCTCCTTCGTACAACGCTCACTCTGATCAGCATTCGAGTGAGAAGAGGACTGTGGAGAATAATCATCATAATAACAATGATGGTAGTAATAATGAAACTCCCCCGCAATTTCAAATCCATCCGGAAGTATCGATGAATGCGAATGCGAATGGGAATAATGTGGGAGGAAATGCGGGAAAATATGAAGGACAACATCCGGCACCCCTCACGTCGCTGCAGAAGGAATCGAGATTGGTGAGGTGTCCGAGGTGTGGGGTGTGTGAGTATACGGGGGTGGAGTGGGTTAGTGGGGGTACTGCGGAGTAGGTGTTTTTTTGTTCGAGTTTCTTGAGTTCCTTGAAAGAGGGGAGGGAGGTGGGTAGGGATTTGGAGTCTGGAGTCTGGAGTCTGGAGGGGGGTGAGGAGGAGAAAGAAGAAAGAAGATGGGAGGGAAAAGGGTAAGAGAAAAGAAAAGGCTAATCAAACCCCCCAATCCCTAGTATCTCAGCTCTCCTCTGCTGTCTCTGTTTCTGTCTCCCATGCGTACCATATCTCATGACGAGCTTTAAGGATGTACATCATAAGTGTGCGAATTGTGGGTTTTTGGTTGCGGTTGTGAGTTTTTTCTTTTCTTCGCTCTTTCTTTTCTTGTTTTGAGATTTGGGGGATGGGGGATGGGGGAAGAGGGAAAGGAGGTTGGTTATGTGTGGGAATGTGAGAGGATAGATGGATAGACAATTGGATAAACAAAAGCTAATCTAATACCTTCTTCGATTTGTAGTGGAAAAGAAGTGGAAAAACGGAAGTGAGTGTTGCGGCTAGTGCAGCAGCTGCTTCTGGGGGTGCGGGGGGTGCGGGAGGGAAGTAAAGAGGAGATGTAGGACTGGGCGTGAAATTATGAGTTGGATTGCGATGGGTTGGATTGGATGGGTTTTAAGGGGCTTGGTTTTTAGAGGGGGTTTGGGGTTTGTGTTTGTGTTTTAGTTTGATATCCAGTGCTTTGAGATGAATTTGTTTTGGGAGGAGATTTGGGGTTTATGATCGTATCTTTGTTCGTCTATTTAATGTTCTCTCATTTGGAAAAGAATGGGAACAATCGCTTGTTGTCGTTTATCCTGAGGGGTTGTGGGAAATTCTTATCTTGTTCATCAATTTTGACCCAATCCTGTCAAACGAATCGCGGTAATCTGCTTTATATTGTTTCGATGTTAATCTTTATTATTCTCGGGAACTTGCCCATACTGACTTGTGCTCGCTATTTCTCTTTTGTTTGTGGTAGTTTAAATAGCATTGGAGGCTTGTAAGATTTGAGTTCTAATGAATCAATGAAGGGCCTGGCTTTCTCTTCTGCCAGTAGCGGATGAGGTGTCAAAGTCCCATGTGGTGGGAGTGTAACAGTGAATTGTATTCAATAACTTCTTCTACAATTTTATGATTTTGTATCATGTATCAATCTACCCCTCAATAAAGCTACTTGATCTTTCTTATGATTCACCTAGATCCTACATCCCTCAGCTTGTTTTTCGTCATTCAGAAGTTCAGAAACTTCTCTTTATAGCTGGAGAATTTGGTCTCGGGATTGTTAATTTTCAACTGAGATATCGATACTGCGTCGATAACATGTTGGAATAGCATGCTGTAATGAAGTTTGGCTTTGGGAATCTCTGGGGTTACATTGTGGGTGGAGGAGGTTTGGTTAAACAACTCTTTCCTGTACGTGCTCTCCTGGCCTGGAAGAGATATCCGAGGGGACTCTAGTGGTTATCGTTTGTGAGTTAGTGTTGTTGTTGAAGAAATGTTCCTGTCGCCCAACTCTAAGTTGTTGTCGTGATTTTAAAATATTGGACGAGACTTTCCGCAGAGATGCCATTGTGAATAACTACAAGCTGCAGGTTCAATGGACTATCACCATAGTTTAGTACTACGCCTATATCGTCTCCTTCGAATCATTGTTGTGGACATGATGTCTGTGGTCTCTCTACTTCTTGTTATAAATAGGACAGGCCTGGGATTATTAAGAAATCCAGAAACCAGGGTTCGGAAAGCTTCTGCGTTCATATAGCAGCCTTTTGAAGATCACAGATAAAGTGAATTGGAAGAATAGTTTGAGAGAGGAGACATGACTGGTTGGTACGCTTGGCCATAGAAAGTGGAGTAACTGTTCGACTACTTAAGGATGGGTCATGTAGTGCATGATTTTCTTTTCGTCATGATCGCAGCGAACTATTAGACGGACTAGACGAATATGTGATGGAAATGCAAGTGTAGATATGACCACAAGTCACAAGCCAGATAAACATTACATGGGTCACTTCATGGAGGTTTTTAGGGAATGCTTCATAATATATTTTATTTTTATTTTTGAGTTTGAGTTTGAGTTTGAGTTTGAGTTTGAGTTTGAGTTTGAGTTTGAGTTTGAGTTTGAGTTTGAGTTTGAGTTTGAGTTTGAGTTTGAGTTCGAGTTCGAGTTCGAATATAGGTTTTCGATACAATAGATGAAACATGTTCGATGCCAGCGTTTCCTTGGATTGTCATCTGTTAATTCTAGGGGTTTAACATCTATTCCAAATTCCTAGCTATTCTCACTGTATATACATATACAATCGTCGATCTTTTAGCAGATTGAGAGCCTGGGTGCTATCAAATATGAACGTAGAAGAACAGTGCAAATGACTACGAGGATTAGTCTGCCTTATTTATGTTTTTAGCGTTGAAGAATTCGAGCTATCTAATCGAGATTTGATCAGCCTTGGAATTTCCCTCTTCTATAATTCACTCAAGTCTCGATGAAATGCTTAGAACCCCAAATGGCTTGGTTCTCTATTAACCTGGGAATCAAAAATTATCAATACTCCCGCCGGTATCCACAAATTTCGTCTATATAAACTCCAATCTCGCATCGCTGAGATTGATAGATATCAACTCGGAGGTTTTGTTTCTCCTTCCTAGTAAGTTTGAGTTTTTGGTCATCCGCCAAAGCGCAATATGTGAGCACAAGTACCAAGATAGCTTTTCGATTTGGGGATATCGTTATGCTGAATTTGAGGGCTTTTTGCTGATTGCATTTCATGCATCTTTTTGTTGTTGTCGTTTTTTGGGAGTATACTTTCTACTAGTTTCTACCTATTCATCTTCGTCTTTAAACTGGTTATATTGTTGTTGTCAAGGTGGGTTACTTGAATTAGATTCAAAAAGAATAACAATGGACATAATACATCTCCCATGTGTGACGGTTGTTATGTTTGGAAAATCGACTTTGTATTATCTCTCTAGAGATACTTGACGTGGTGATAGCCATTTTGATATCATTGTTTCCGCATGATTAGGATTGCTCATTTCTATGGAGGCACAATATTATCAGCAGGAAGAGCTTCATCTTGTAAGCTTATATATTATTGTGGCTGATATCGGATCGACTTACGGCCAGCATGCTCCGATATCCAGTCATCTTATTTTGCTTCTTGTTGCCCCCCTTCCCCACTCCCAAGCTCTACCAGCAAAAATAATTGATTTCCAATCAAAATTCATTGTTTTCCTAGCATTCACTGAATGGTTAAAGGCCCTTTCCCGAATATATCATCCATCCAGTCACTTCATTCCTGGTACATCCTCGATTTCCAGAGTTCGAATTGTTTATTTGGAAGACGTCTCAATTTAGGTATCAGCATGAGCGCTAACAAGATCAGTCTATTCCATGTTCTTCCGGGGGCGTTATCTTACAATTGCCGTGACTTTGGCGAAAGTTCAATGTAAAGAGTAGAACATCTTAGGCTAATTTTAGCATCACAGTTGTATTCCAAGCTTATCAAATATTCCGAAAGCCTAGTTGATGTTGGCATCGGACGCAGAGTGTTGTCTTTCGCAAACACGAAGTGCCAACTCCTGACAACATCAACACGCAAGTTGGCGGTGAAAATAGCGAGATTAATCAGAAAGATGACGAGGAGCCTAGGAAACTCTACCTCGGGGGTCAAACGTGGCGGGAATGTCTCTTAGCACGAGTAATGATAGGCTTGTTCACGATGAGCTACTCGTAAAGTCACGGCTATCCAGATTCTAGAACAAGGCTATCTATCATCATATACACCACAGACTACGCGGCACAAAATATTGAGGCTTCTCCTTTCAACTACTCCTTATACATCAATCTTGTCATCGCCACCCTTCTCCAAATGAAAATGACCTCCAATTCTTGAATTCGGGGGCTTACAGGACGTTACATGATCCATTTTGCCTTCTTATTTATGCTAGTCGCATCATCAAGTCTTTAAAAATTCAATTACTCGCGTATTTACCCCTCATGCGTCCCCATATTCGCTTGCCCTTTCAAAGTTTCTTGTAGTTTCTTACATGCTCCGCTATATAGGTCTCTCAATATGTATTCAAGCCCTCGAGAAAAAGGATAGTTAATAGAAATCAGAAGCTCATATGTGCAATCTTGTGTCTATTCTTCTTCAGTTGTAGATACTTTTTCGATGTAAGATAACATTTTCTTTCTGGCCTTAGAACCTTTATTTATACACTATACGGCTATCACCTCGTCTTCCTCGGACTGATATTACAAGCAGCTCCTTATCCCTCTCATTTTCGGAGCATAGTACAGTGATTCCACGAGCTTCATACGCGCGCTTTATAACTCAGAACTCCGTCAAGCTTCGAGCCTTTAGACTCCAATTCGATTGTAGCCTCCTCATCTTCCCACATCTAGTCTTTCCTGGATAGTCCCGTATTATATCCACTTAGTAATACAGTACTCACATTTCTCGTACCTAGTCATACCTTTATTTAAGGTCTGCCACTATCTCCCACCTGCAGCGCAGTAGACACTAAAAAGCAAATGTATGGAAATCCAGAAAGTGACTCCCTTACCTGTTTGTTGTCTTCCTCCTGCCACTTTATTTCTTAAGAGATCCCGTATATCGTCCTCCTGTTTCCTGGTTCCTATCAATTCTAAATCCAAAAAATCACACTCGTTGTTGATTAAAACCTCTTTATTGACATTTATCTCATTTGATAAAGTTATCAGATATTCCCTCGTCGCTTCGACCTCACCTTCGGTGGTGCGAATATCTATACTACATGATAGTCATTGTAAAGCTACTAGAAACTTGCACAGTGTTCTCTCCTTATACCTCAATTTCGGTATTTCTTTTGAGGGATGTGGTATCTAGATTTAGGACAAGTGTTTTATATATTACTTCCGACTTACGTTTTTTAACGCCCCATTTATGTTCTAGATTCACCGATTCACTTCCATTTTCATAGACATAACCATTCAATACACAAATTCACCCTTGTAGCTTGTTTATCGATTTATCCTCCTCTTCCCCCCCGCTTCTTTTTTGCTTTTCAAAAGCTTTTAAGCCTCCATTCTGAGCTTTAACTTTATTGAAGTCGACTATGGAATGACTCAAGTGGAGAGGGTAATCCTAGGTGTTCTTGCAGTTGTGATCACATAACCGTGGTCATGGTTACACGCAGAATACACCATTGAATGTGAAATGATGTAAAGATACCAGTCCAAAAATAGTACCTACTCATATCGTTGCCATTCAGTAATTTTACTGTCTATTTTTCGAATAGTGAACAAGTAGCCCAGGTACAACATTGACTCTCTGATATTATCCGTTATTACGATCCAGCTGTCTACTCACGCAAGTCTCCCAATCTTGGACAGGTAAGTTATCTGGTGCGATATGCGCCGGCGGAATTTCTCTTTCGCAAATGCACTATACTCCTTGCAAAACTCCTTGACCAGTTTTAAGATTATTGACTTCCGACTCCTTCAAAGATCCATTCTATTTATGACTTTCTACTGAGCGTATCGCAGAATAACTTCTTGTTTTCGACCGCCCCGCTCTCCCTTCATCATCCACTTCTTCCATTTACGAGTTGGTCAATCAGCTAATTCATTCATTAACTCCAATCCCTTGACTCAGCCTCTAACCCTCACATTACATCACCAATTCACTTCATCTCATCTCCCCACATTAGCTTCCCCAAGTTATGGTTATAAATATTCCACCTTCTCCTCGTTCTTGACGATTCCTTCTCAAAGATAACGCACAGAACCCAACAGGAGAGCAGTAATCTAGGTGTCGTCTGTTGAAATCTATGTCCCCAGCTTCTTTGCGCTCAAGTCATGATTTCTGGTGATTAAACTATTGTTTATTTCGGATGATATTGAATTGCTTACTTATCTCATCCTATCTTATTTTGTTGTAAAATGCTGATATCGTCCTATTTTTATTCCATATTGCTTTCGTTTCTCATCATGCTCTTTGCTCTCACATCTATCCATTCACGCATACTTATTATACAGCACGCAAACAGCACATATAGATTGATAAAATTGAGAAAATCTCCACAGAAACCCCAAAGCACCTTTTTATATCTGCTGTCGTGTTCTCTACCTTAGATATAGCTTAATTCGTGTCACTCATAATCTGAGTTTGAATATTTCTAAACTTCATTCTTGAAATGAACTTGTTGGTCTCGCTTAAACATATATCGAAGGCCTTGCACCTGTTGAGTCTTCTATTTACTCCCTTTGATTACTTTCCCTCGTTCCCTAGTTTCATTCACTCATTTTGATTCAATCACAATTTGAACCTCTTCCCAAGCCTCTCCCTTATAACCACTTTACCTTTGCCAATCGGGGCCAGAAGTAGTTTGAGAAACGTCACAATCTCATTGGACTTACATTTTGCACCGTTAATTTTATCCTCAAGTTAATGGAATTCATGGGTGTTGTGGAATTCTCGGGGCCATTTCATCTTTTATCTGTACTTTGTATTGTACTACCATACTACTCTTTGAAGCCTGTTCTTATACTATACTATCCTCTCTAGTTTTTTGCCCTCCCACCTTCGAAGAAAGAACCGTCTGAGCATCTCCAGTGTCCACAAGCACACTCAACTTCTCTCCAAACATTAGGACTTCCCTGCTTTCATAATCCACCACGAAACTCACACAATCTTTACCCTGTAGTAACCCTCTTCCACATCACCTCCTCACCCCCTTCCATACCCCCCATCCTTCATACCCTATTCACCATCCCCTTCCATATTCAAGTCCTCAATCACATAAACACACAAGATACCTTCCTCAACGTGGCATATGTAGTTCCAGAGTCTGCAGAACAAAATTGTTTTATTGTCGTCAAGTTGATATCTCGAATTAGCAGTTTCTTGAAGTATTGACGTGGGAATTGGGATCAATCTAATACTCACTATATCCTCCCATCCCATCCCATCGCATCACCTTTAATCTCATATTTAGGTTCTCATTCCGTATCCTCGTCCTGTAGCATCCCTTTTCCACTCTTCTTTTCTCTTCTCCTTCATAGTCCGTCCAAGCATCACTGTTTTCCCCCTTCCGTCAACCACACCCCATTGAAAACATCGTTACACACCTAGGTATTTGCCATACTTGATTCCAACCGTCTCAAACCCGCGCCAGATCACTGTAGCTGTTCTTCGTATTCACCTCATACACTATACCCAACAAATTCGTAAGATTTTGAAGTCTTTAAATAGACAAATAGATGGATAACTTCTGATTCGAAACCTACCAAATGTCTACTTCTATCTAAATTCATCATCACAAACATGTACCCATCCCATGGATGACATAACTGAAATTCACCCCCAACTCCTCTCCTCTCCAACCTTCAAGCCCCTCCAATCCCCTTCCCAGCTCTTTCCACTCTAAGTACCTACCCCGCTACCCCTCTACCCATCATCTACCTACCTACCCACCTACCCCCTTACTCACAGCCTACACAAACCTTAAATACCAAACACACAGCTATCCTCTCCTCCCTCTCTTCTCTCTCCTCAATAATCAATCCAAGTGCCATCTCACTTGCATTACCCGATCTCCAGATCCTTTCATCTCAGCCTCTCCAACTTCATTCTTACCCCTCCCGCACAAACTTCACTCACATTCATCATTCCACTCCTCTCCCTCAATCCAGCTACCACTAATAACACACTCAGCACACCCCATCAATTACAAAACTCATAAGCCTCCCCAAACCAGCTTCACATGTAGCCAACACACTCGCTCAATCACTCACCACTCACTTATTTCACTTCACACAAACAAAATAAGACTTTCTTCATTTCAAGATCAAGATTCTTATAAACTCATTCCTATAAACAAACCACATCTCCTCTCTCTCCTCTCCACAACGAGAACTAGGTACCTAGGGTATCAGGGGGTATATGACCATTCGTTCCGCTTACGCGCCCGTCCATGTACAATTAGATACTATAATTCAATAAAACAAAGTAAAAAAGAAATCGAGAAATCCACATCTAATCCATTCCTCATTCTCCTTAATCAATCTTGTATGAATTAAGTGGGTGTATATCTGCTTTCGTCGATAAAAACATCTCATCAATTTCAACTCAATCAACTTTGAAAAACTAAAAAGACCATCGAGGAAAACCTTGAATAGACATAAAAGAGTAAAGAAAACACAAAGGAAACATGATAACACATTATTATCCTGTTCTGACGACTTCTGTTTCGGAAATTCAACCATGCTTTGATAGACATGGTGAAGAGGTGTCTGTATTATCCATCACCTAAAGCTTCACCATCAGTCGTATCTCCTGCCATTACAACATGGATCTTCACACCATCTTCACCATGGTATCAAAGAGATTGTATTTGGGTATCTCCCATATCCGTATCGAGTTCGAAATCAAATGTACGTGTAATTCAAGGGTAAAAGGTAGGTAAATGCGTTTCGTCTTGCTTGCATAATATATCATATATATAATGCTGGCGCATCGATAATATCGAAAGATGATATCATTTAAAGTTGAGGAGCTGTAGCAGCGACGATTGGTGCGCTAGGCTCAGTCTTAAGGGGTTCTTCGACCTTGGGAGCTTCGGGTGCTGCTATTGAAGTATCAGTACTATGAGCTTTCACCAAGGTTCCGATTATATATGGAGGCTCACCAGTTTCGGTCGTCTTGGCTGGTTCGGCTACAACTGGAGCTGCTTCTGCGGTAGTTGGGGCTGGAGTTTCAGCAGTTGCTGGTTCAGTAGCCTTTACTTCTGCTGAAAGGGATATGTTAGTATATGTGAGAAGGGATGAGACTGAGAGTTAAAAACACATACGTGCAGTTCCTTCAGCAGCTGGTTCAGTAACAGCGGTTTCGGTAGCTGGAGCTGCAGCTGCATCGGCAGTTGGTTCAGCTTCAGCCTTCTTGGATTTCTTTCCTTTGAGGAGAGCCTTGAACTTGGCCTTGAGGGCCTCGAATGCCTTTGGTGCTATTGTAGGAATGATTGTTAGTTTTTATACGGGAATGATAAGGGTACAGAAACAGATAAACAGATGAATAGGCATGTAGGAAACAAGAGATTCGGTGACAAGTGTAAAAAGTAAATACCCATTTTGAAAGATGTGGTTGATTAAGGTGATAGATAGGATTAAAGTAAAATAGGGTAAATAGAAATAAATCAAACAACGATAATGATCTCGTTGATTTGAATACAATACAACAGGTGATAAATGAATGTGATGAAAAGATAGAAAATGAGAGTGATAGAATAAATGAAGCAAATTCAAGAAAACAATAAAGTCGTCTTAATAGAAAGAGAGAAAGAGAGAGAGAACGAATGAATGAGAGAATAGATGAATGAAATGGAAGAAGAAACGATCGAAGCAGAAGATGAAAATGGAAATGATTTTACTTACGAACGCCGGGCATTTTGATAGATTTTCTTTTAGAGTGGATTGAAGCCCCTGGTATGGATGGAGTGATTTTAAATTATTTTGGTCTTTCGACGAGTTTGTCGGAAAGAAGAATGAGACCTTTTGCGAAGATCAAATTTTAAAGATTTTATGAAGAGATTTGATAACTTGGGTGGATGTGTGTTCTGGAACTTTTGATGGATGGATTGGGGGAAATCGGAAGTTGATTGATTTTGGATGTTTTAATTTTGGAGAGATGGGATGAGATGAAATTATTACTCTTGTAACAATTTCTGAAGTGAAGTGAAGTGAAGTCAAGAAAAGTAAAGTCAAGTCAAGTCAAGTCAAGTCAAGTCAAGTGATTGATTTTGTAAATGTGAGTTTGTGTTTTGAGTAATGATGAAAAGATTATGTATAGAAAAGGGAGAGAAGAATGAAATTGAATCAAAATTGATAATTGGAAAGGAGGTTTGACGCTTTTGTTGTTGAGAGATACACACTACCACACTACCTACCTAGTAATAAATAGGGAGATAGATACAATAGGAAGGAAAGCTTGGAGGTCATTTGAAGGTCATTTGAAGATAAGATCAGACCAAGAATTCCAAACCTTATACCTCATTTGGGTATAACTCTAATAAATGACACATGCACTACATATACATGCACATGCCACATTCATTCAATCATCAGTCGTTCCATTCATTTATTCTTTCATCCATTCAAAGATGTTGTTCGCATCTAGTGTAGGTAGGTAGGGAGAAAGAAAAGAAAGAAGAAAGAAGAGAGAAGAAAGAAAGAAAAGAAAGAAATAAAGAAATATACTTTACCTACCTAGTATTCTTATCACGTTTATCCTATTCGATATTCGAATCATGTGCATTATTCAATATCTAACATTTCTATTGGTCTATAATCAAGTATATCTAACATACCTATTAATCTAAAGAATTCATATATATAGCTTATATATTTTGATAATGAACTTACCTACTAGGTATATTATTCAAGGTTAAGACCAATCTAGAATCTATGACCTTGAATACCTTGAATACCTCGAATAATCCTAAAAATATCCTATGCAGTAGTCCATAATATCTACTAGGTAAAAATGTCATTCATATCCATCATCCATACCACCACCATCAAATCATTCAGCAAACTCATGAATCATAACTCACCCAAAACTCAAGGATTACTACCCACCTACTAATCTCTCCCGAGTCCCAGTCTCTAATCTCTAATCTCCAACCTTCCCAAAAAATCAATCATCAATCATCAATCATCAACATTAAGATGAAGAACCCGAAGAACCACGCTTATGTAAAATGATCAATGTTTCATACCCACCTAGTACCTACCTACCTACCAGTCCATAATCCACATCAAATCCGAACCCCAATACTATCCATACCAATACCCAGGTAAACCAATTTCAGCATCTCCAAATCGCATTTCCCCCTCCCAATTTCACATCCAAAATCCATAGAAGCAAATCTCAAAAAAAGGATCCTCCCTTCCATATAAAAGGGCCGCATACATCCATCCATCCATCCCTCACACCCAGTCTTCCAAAATTGAATCATATCGGAGATTCGCAGATTATCATATCATACCTACACACATCCCAAATCCCAATCTCAGGCACGATATCGATATCCCAGGACCGACTCGAAAATTCGAAATCAAGGATATATATATATATATATATGGATGGGATCGTCGTACATGTACGAGTACCTATGTACGAGAGATTACAGTAGGTAGATATAGAGTACTAGGTAATTTATACCTACATACCTACCTATCTATCTAGTAGGTCGGGTACCCAGGTACTAGATACTAGGTATATACTCTATAGTGAACTCTATAGTGTATAAACGTCACGATGTCAGTCAGTCAGTCAGTCAGTCAGTCAGTCATTTATTCAATAATCACCATACAAACCCAAATATATATATATCTCAACCCCAAAGTCCAACCCCAACCCAAATCCAGCCCCCAAACCCCCAACCCAAACCCGAAAACCATCCATCCCTTCGACCCCTTTTCCCATCAACCAATAATTTCCCATCCCCGAAATTTACGCATTCACGATGTCTCAATTTCACCAATTTCCTAGTCCTCAAACCCAAACCCAAAATCACCCCCACCCGGGGTTCAATAAACCTAACACCCGATCGACCAAACTACTAATTATACCTATACCTAGTATTTCGTACATCGTACACTAAATAAGCTGCCGAGGCTGTCTGTCACACTGGCATTGACTGTGGCACCACTACACGGGATGATGCGCAAACACCCCATTTAAATAGTTTGACATGTATCCCCACATAAATCAATGAATGAATAATAAATGATGGATTGAATCGTACTTAGGTATTGGAAGCGAATCATTAATAAATAACCTTTATTGCATAATTCTATGTATAGCTAGCTACCTAATACCCAGTTGAAACTCTCCGAAAAGGTTATGTACTAGGTATTTATTTGTACTTATTGAACCCCCTTTTTTTCTTCTTTGGATCATCAAAAACGTCTTCTCCTTATTTATTTTGCCCATGGTGCACGTGTTGGTCCATTATCTGGGTGTGGTACGTTTGATGATGTTGATACATCATTGTTTGGAAAAGATGGTCTTGTCGTCGGAGGTAGTGATCCCGAGGGAGGTGTTGATCTTGTAAAAGCCGTTGCAGATGTAGGAGGTATCATTCGCCTTGTTGAAGGCATACCGGTAGCAGCTCCTGAATTTGCCCATGGCGCAGCTGTAGGTGGCATACCTTGAGATTGTGAAGGATTAGCCCATGGTGCTCTTGTACCTTCTTGTGCTGGTGGTCGGGTGGTTGGTGTTCCGCCCGAACCTGTTGGTTGAGGTTGATTTGCTGTGTGTACTGTTTGAGGCGTTGATACAGCATGAGGGTCTTGATCCCAGCTAAATAATGATCCGAATGGGAAATGTTGTACCACTGGAAATTTGGATAGTACTTCTACATTATACATTTTGATCATTCCCTAAAACACGTTAAAATGGTTGTAGGTATCAAGAATTAATACTGACCTTGTTTATCTTTCCCCATCCTGATCGTACACCGGATATATCGAAAAGTATTGGACTATGTTCCCAAAATGCTCCAGTTTTTACATCATTGATGAAACCAATTGCAGAGAAATACATATTGTTCTTTCTTTCTCGATCAACAGTCATTTTCTTAGCTACATCTCCTGGATTTGGAGATTCTGGTAAAGATCCTTCAACTGGCATAGCTTCATCATTGGTAATAGCTGGACAATATTGAGAAGATCCAAAGATGTATGGTAAAAATGAATGATCATCTAGTCCCCATACACCATGAGATCCAGCTGGCTCTAGAGTATATGTGAGAATGAGACGACGGATTACACGTAAGTAACTAATGGTCATATTAGCACATTTCCTCAATAGAAACGAAGATAAACCATACGGTTCTATAATACCCATAACAATACTTCTCTCTAACTCGCCTCCATTTGAAGATGTTTTTGTGAACCCACCCAACTTCCAAATACATCCCAAGAAAGCTAAAAAGCTAAGTTCATGACCAGTTCCATAATCCAGTCTCTGCGCACTTCCAAATCCACCCAGCAGATAAGAAGTAAGTTCATCCAAAGCCGATACTTCATCATGTGGAGAACTACCTCCAAAATGGAGTACCTCAGCCGATAAAAACTGCTTCAGTAAGTCCTTCGCTCTCGTCTCTAGTAGATCGTACCATTTTCGAAAGCTAACATTTCCAAATCTTCTTGGTCCTGTATCAGGTGGTGCTTCATCAATGATAGCATCAATATTTTGCAGCAATTCTTGTAATTTCTTCACGGGTTCTGATAACTCCAAGGGAGAATCAAGGGTCCATGTCTGAGGATTTCCACCTATCTCAGATGATTGCCTAGGACACATAGCAATATTGAGTTGCATGATAAACACACCAATATCGGTATAGGCCTTTGATGTGAGGAAGTGGGGCACATCGTGACCTTCATGAATTCTCTTTACAGGCTTTATAAAAGTATGTGGTTGTGATGAATCTAGAATCGGTAAGCTTCGAGACAAAGAAGTCTCTAAAGTTGAGTTTGGTATTTGCTGTGAAGCCATCTTCAATTTTGCTCCGTTGCAAGAGTCAACGTGATGAAGATATAAATTCGAGGCGTTTCTGTTTTATATCTTTTTTCATGGGGTAAGCATTATGATATCAATCAAAGAGCTATATCCCTGTTTGTCCCGAGCTCTTTGATTGGTTTAGATTGCAAGCATTATTTATTGTTGCCCTGCGGTTGCTTATCAGATTTTCCATATCTTTTGTTCAATACATAGTTCATCATGAATGCGCCGCAACAAGTTTCGATTGGTACATCCACTTGAATGATTTTTTTATAATAATTTCAAATACAGCTCCTTGAGAGCAAGTCTCTCGATTCATACTACAACACTCTCAAGATCTCCACTACAAATATTCGCGCAAGCTGTTAAGGTCAATCAATTTCTTTCTCAAGGGAGCTTCGGAACCATGCCAAAAACCAGACGTCAAGAAGCTGGTAAGTGCATTTGATAATAACTACGCGACTATATCTGATTGCCTGATATTAGCAGAGGCGAAGAGTGGTGTTTCAAAATCGACGCGATCGGGAGCTGGTAAGTGCATTCATCATTATTTACGCAATTGTACTCATGTCTAACCTTGTATTATCAATGGCAGCGCTAGCAGACGATGCCTCATCAGCGGACTTTCTCAATAACATACATCGACCGTCGCAAAAATTAGATATGAAAGTCGCAAGAAAATATGCTCCATCCGCTAGGCAGCCTCGACAACCTGTACAGGTAGCACCGGAATCAGACGAGGATGTTGAAGATGCACTGAACAAGCAATTAAATGAGAACAATGAGGATCCATCCGGGTTGGAGCCGGAAGATATGACGAAAGAACTCGAAAATGCTCAGCCAGCATCACCAGCTGAGAAAAAAAGGAGGGGCCGTCCCAGGAAAGAACAAATGACAAAGAAAAAAGAAAAGGGAGAAGCGCAAGACGTATCACAACTTCAAAGTGCTTCTCCGCAAAAGCGCAAACGAGATGAAGCAAGGATCTATGACTTCGATGTCGAGGAAGATGAGCAAGATATTCGACCCGCGCGTTCCAAGCGAGCAAGTAAAAGTTTATCGATGAAGGGTACCCCGAAACCCAGGCGGTATAGTGTGAAGCCAAAAAAAAATCGGGGTCAGCCTGACACGAGCGTTGTTGATGAGTCCGGAGATTTTGATGAAGATTTTCTTGACGTGGCAGATATTGGAAATGGTAACTCCACAGTTGGCCAAGAACCTAGACAACCTGACGTAGGTGCCCCTTTCAACGACAGACGTGCAAGCGTTCGGAAAACGAGAAACGATAACGGAGAGCATGTAGACCATGGAGAAAATCAAGGCGACGAAGACGACGGAGGCGATGGAATAACAGAAATAGCTATGCCTCTAACCCCGGCCGAACCGCAAGGTCAAATTTCGCGAGAACAGCATAAACAAAGCGCAAATATGGCGAGAACAATCAGCAGCAACCATGCAAATGGTGTCCATAGAAACAGGATTCAGTCTTCACGCGACGTGAGAGGCAGAAAAGAGCAAATCGGAGAAGATGGGGAGGTGCTTGGAGAAGACGAAGAAGGTGAAGGGGCACCGGGAGCAGTGGTCAATGATGTTGGAGAAGAACCTAATGTAGCAACTGCCGCCAATGTTCCAGAACAGCGTGAAGCGGCTGGAGAAGAACTTGATGACGAATCGGATGATGAGGAAGAAAGTTATCAAGAAATTTCCGAACAACTTGTCGCCTGGACTGGAATTATCACCCGTAGTTTTTTTCCAGTTATTGAAGAAATTTCAAAACGGTTCGGTTGTAGAGAAACTAGGGGTACATGGATACCAGTAGTTCTGGAGAAGCGTGGCCTTGTAACAATATCTGGAGAGAATATGGAACGAAATTTGAAAATGCTCCAACAACTTTATCTAACCCTAAAAGAAGAAATAAATGCGGAGAACGATGCCAATCAAATCAAAGCCAATTCGTGTATCGAGCAAATCATTGATCATTTGGATAAAAGGGTAGACAATAAGTTACAGCCCTTGGAGGAAGATGCCTCCAAACTTGATGAAAAAAATAGACGTAGATATCTGGAGGATATATACATTGTTCTCATTCGGAAATTTTTAAGAGTCTTGAGAACCGCAATTCTTACATATGGAAACCTTCAGGTGTTGTCAATCGAGGCTTTATCAACTGTGATTTGGATCACTAGTGTAATCCTCAAACTGTTCGATAATCTCGAAAAACAGACGAAGGAGTCGCAGCCTAAGAACTGCGGCCAGACGAAGCAACCATTGAGGGAACTTCGCACTCATTTGCGAGATGTATTGTTGCAAAGATGTCGAATGAAGCTTGCTGAGCTCCGTAGAGAGGAGGCAATTGAGAAACATTTTGCATTGACCCAAGAAAGCAGACGTGTGCGAGAAGAAGAAGACGCCAGGCTAGAAACTGAGAGAATGGAGCAAGAGCGAAAGATAAGAGAATTCAACTCATCCCAGCAGAAAACCATAATGGCCAGCCCAAAGAAAGCTAGTCTGATCGAACTTGAAATGGAGAGAATTGCATACCGAAAACTCCCACAAGCTGAAAGAATCAGACTAGAGCTAGAAGCAGAAAATAAGAAGAGATCGAGAAGGCCGGTGCAACAAATACCACAAGTAGAACGAGAAAGTTCCGCAGCGTCGTCACATAGAAGTCAAAGCAATAACGATGACCGGAATGACCCATTCTCGGACAATTACAATCCTCCCCGAGGTGCCAACAGGTAATTTAAGATTCCCTCGTACTCCATTCTACTGTCCTAAATCTTTTTACAGAAAACCCGTCTCTGCTCAGCCTCGAAGAGAAGCCAAATTTAGCGATATTCCTGATGATGAAAAACAGAGATTCTATGACCATTTCAAAGAAAAGTATAGATACGAGGAAGAGCAAGGCTTAAAAGATGAAGAATTTTGGGGTCGTCTACAGAAAGATTTACATGGTGGTAGGTATACCCTAGATGAAATCTGGGGCTTTGCAAAGGAATTGCAGGCAAGTCTAGATTTTGCACATGATGAAGGGGAGTTTCATGGGGAGGAACATTTCTGGACATTTTATGTTTGGGATTGGGACATGGAATCGTAGATGAAAGTTTGGGAGTAAGGAAGGGAAAGGGAAAGGAAGCTTTGATGGTGTAATGTGAAACGAATCTTTGACTTTTTTCATGTGGGATTTGATTCGTTACGATATGATATGATATGAGTGGATGGGTTGGGATAGAATGGAATGGGATTGTCGGGAGTCTGGATCTCATATGGTTTGATACCCAATATTGCTTTTTTTTTTCCATGTTAATACCTAAGTACGATATGATACTATGAGGATCTCCATTTTGCTTGGCTTTGCTTTGCTTCGATACAGTCTCGTATGCAATTGATATTGTAGGGCTCAACTTAGGTTCGCTGAGCCGAGCTAGCTAGCTAGACACGAGATCCTTCTGCTAGCTATGACAAAATATCACATTTAAATTCGCGTACGCATAGAGTATGCATCTACATGTACACATAACAAAGGAAACTCATTGCGATCAATAAACTCAAGTCCGCATCACATCTAAGATCATCATATCGGCATCGCCGTATTGCATAATGATATCCTTATAAAGGTACCGAGCTTACCTAGGTATGTAATCATCACGATCTTATTGGATGATAGATTTGAAATACGATGTGTGATGTGTGATGTGTAATCGCAAACTCCTGCCGGTCTCGCGTGGACTTTCTGCATGCGGTAATGAGCTCCCCGCACACGTGATTCGTGCTTATGTGCTTATGGATGGGGGAGGGGGAGGGGGGAAGGGGTTGAGTCAGAGGGTTGGGTTGGAGGGAGATGAGGGAGATGAGGGGAGAGTAGGGATTGCGGGCATTGGGGGGAAGGGATGGGGTATATATAGAGGTGTGATTTGAGACTTGAAATTTGAGATTTGATATTTGATATCTAATATCTAATCCTCAGTATTAGGGAGAAGTTGATTGTTACTTTACTTTTAACATTTAAGAACATTTACTTTTATTTACATTTCCTTCACACACAATCAGAAAGAAGAGAAGTCGATATATCTGAGATCGGAAATTCTGAAGAAAAAGACGAACATCAAGAAATTCGAATCCGTGTTTTTGTTTCGAGATCTCAAAAACATCAAAGATATGGCGAACGCAGAAGCAGAAACAACCATGTATCCAAAGACGCCGAGGAATACAGTGCAGAGATATAGACCGCGGGGTATGTTCTTTTTTTGGTGCCGTCCTTGAGTTTTTGTTTTTGGGTCTTCTGGGTCGATTTGGGTAGATATATTAGCTTTTGGGAGTTATTATTCCCTCTTTCCTGTTCCATTCTTTTCCTTTCAATCCTCTTTCTTTTCCTGGGCGAATCGAGGATTTTTATATGCTTGCTTGCTTGTTTCTTGCTTCTCTACTCCCTTTCAAAGTCCCCAGACCATTATCTTGTTCTTCCATATCATGCATACATACGTACTATGAATCTCACTAACGCACTCGCAATAGCAAAATATGATCATCACACCATTCATACTATTATTAATAGTTCGCCTATTTTACATGTTTCTTGTGAGTTTGAGTTTGAGTTTGAGGAGGGAATCTGTTTTTCTTTTTGGTTGGGATTGTTGATGATATTTCTGTTTTGGGGGTTGTTCTTGTACCTTAACTTTTTGTTAATTCTGATTTCGAGGGGAGGATACTCTTCTTTTCCTCCTATCTTTATCCTGCCAGATCCCTGCACTCTCCAAACCCTCCTCTTACTCCACTCCTCACTAACCACTCCTCCACAAAGTCCACACCCTCTCCCCCAAAGATCCTTTCCCCGCTATCCTCCCCATGCTAGGATTCATGGGGCTCTACGATCCGCAAAACCCTACGGAGGAGAGTATTAACGAAGGTGCGAATTTGTATTTGCATGGATATGTGAGTAGTCGGTTGATGAGGATGGGGAAGAAGGCTTCGGAGGAAGGAGAGGGAAGTGAGGGGGAAGAAGGATTGCCGATGACGGTTGCGGCGAGTTGTTTGGATGGGTTAGTTTTGGCGCTTACTCCGAATAATCATAGTGAGTCTTTCCTTGTTAGACTTTGATGAAAGGGGGTTTGTGGGAATATTTGGGGGATGGGAATGTGTTTGATAGGGGAAGAGATGAAGAGGGAGGTATAGAAGGAGGAGAGAACGAGAAAACGAGGTTGAAAAAGAAGGTCAAAAGAATTGAAAATTGATAAATACACAGGTTACAATTACCGCAGTGCAATCCTACAAGGCTATGGTCAGGTCGTCGAAGACGTAGATGAGAAATTGGTTGGGTCTTCCCCTTTCCCTCACATCTCTTATTCCCTCGTTCATTCATCCATCGCATCATCCCACAGATCTCGCTAAATTCTCTTTCTCCTCCTGATCAAACTAACTATATAATCTTCCATCCTCATCGATACCACTAACACATCTCCAAAAAACTAGTGGGCAATGGAAAAAATAACCAACACCGTCCTCACCGATCGATGGGAAAACACTCGTGTCCCTCCTACAAAGACAGAAATGACTACTACCCAAGTTCGTTTCCCTTCCCTCTACCCCTCCCTCTCTTCCACCTCCCCTCCCCATGACCCTCTTAACACCCCAACCCCCAGATCCTCCGCATAACCCCCCATACCGCCTCCGCCAAAATCCGTCGCGGTCCACCCCACGACGACCGCCACGATCTCAAAGATGCAGAATTGAGAAATCGAGTGTGGACGGGTGTCTTACCTGTGTATACTGTGTATGGGACGCCGATTCGGGGCGAGGATTGTGAGATTCATGAGGCAGGAGATATTATTTCTTTCGTGGTTTTTTTTTCTGTTTTTGTTTCGGAGGGAAAGGAGAAATACTTTACCGATGCGAGAAGAAGAGGGAGAAGATATCAAGAGCAGACGGAGGAGCAATGTGAACCGATTTTGACAGATAATAAGGAGAAACCAAGAAAAGAAGGAACGAATTCACGAGAGAAAGAAAGAAAAAAGCTAACAAACCCTCCCAAAACAGGTCCCACAACACATCACCAACTTCATCGATGCGAAAAATAAAGAAAACAAGCAATTTGCTATTGATCGCGCTGGGGATGAGGATGAGTCTTAGTTTGGTTCAAATTCAAGTTTGCAGGTATGTATTAATGGGTGATGGTGAGGTTTGGAAATTGGAACTGAGATGGGGATGGGATTGATGATGGTTGACCGTGAAGTATTTCTGAATTGTGAGGTTAGAGGGGAGGAGGAGAGGGAGAGGGAGAAAGGGAGGCTGAGTTTGATATTCATAGGTTGGGTAATTGGTACTTGATTATCTATTTATGGATTTCTTGATTTGAAATTTGAATTGGTTTGCGCGATGATCTCTGGAACTCTTCTGGTGGTAATTTGTAAGACTAGGTTGATAGATGGATTCTGATTTCTGTGATGCATTGCTGATATATCGTGTGATATCCATGTAATATCTTATTTCATATTAAGATCATGATATACAAAAATGAAAATAAAAGAGTTCATATACAAGACTCCACTCCACATATGAATATAACTACTCATACTCTCGATTAACTAATCGAAAAATAGACTAGATTAAAAGTAGAGTATACCAATACCTGTGATAGGGTTTCACGGTAGCGCAATTGAGGATATTACATCGGGTCCCGGGATATCTCGTAAGAAAACTTAGTCGAGGTGAGGTAACGACAATTCGTGGAGCGATCGATTTTTGTTTCTGGATTGAAGGGGTGAATTTTGGTCCTTGTTCGGGGAGTAGTGGAGATTGAAGTTTAGCAAGAGAAAGAGGAGACTGGGGATTATTTGTTTTGGCCCTGGGTTAGTGGAAGAGGAGAGCATTCAAGTGATTGATTCGCTTGTTCATTTTTTGGTAGGAAAGGAAAAAGTAGAATTGAGACCGTTTGTGTAGGATATATGTTGGATTGTTGGTCAATATGATGTATGTGTTTTGATACTACCAGAAACGATGCTCCCACCCAACCGTATCAACTGCCCGTACAAAATAAGCACTGCATTAAGAGTTTGAATAAGATTTGAATAAGAGAAAGACATGAGAAGCTCGCCTAATCAAGACAGACGACTTTGCATGACTGGATATCTTAGATATAAAGTCCATATTGGATGAATATGAATGTGCACCGCCGTGATAGAATTCCAATATCGTTTTGCATTGTGGAGACGGCTGAATTGAAACATACAGGACGAAACGGTGAATTATAGCGATGAAAGCTTGAAAAAATAGAAGTGCTAGTCAATATCTGCGAATCATTATATAAAGTAGTGAATGAGTGTCTGAGGTAGACAATGAATTGCTACGCTGAACTCTAGACTTGAGTTCAAACTGTATGAAAACTTTACATATTATATCGTTAAGACATAGATTTTATAGAAATGGACCGGTTCTAGACCTGAGAGATTACGATGATTCGGCCGAAATGGATAACATGTGTCCGCTCCAGTTCCGAAGACTTCTGAGAAGATGATGAAGGGGTCATAGCATATATATAGAGTGGAAGAAAAAAAAGACGAGAACGAGAACAAGAAATGCTAGTAAGCAGTAACAAAAACTATTTTGTTAGCTATATGAATATAAATATCTAGTAGTTACCTGCGTAATCGTATTATAGTTCGAAGTAACCAAATTTCGTTTTAGTATCCACTTCTAAATACAAGTGAGCCTTGTCAAAATCGCGGCAATATCTTCCGCATATAAATTATTACTCATGTGCACTTACTAGATATACTAGTTCAGTGAGGCTTGCATATGCGCAGTGGTGTACTTGGCCTTTGCGGGAATGGTAAATGGATACTCAATGCTCATGCCTCTCTGCATCAGATTGCTTGCATATTGTCTTGAGTGTGTTTGCGATGATGCTGCAAAACTCTGATTATGGTGGCGAAAGCCCTAAGTGAGGTTATGAGATATAGAATAGAATATATGATCGTCATCGAAATCTTTGGGTAGAAAGGTAACGAATTTGTTAGATAATTGTGTATGGAGACGTAGATAAAACTCTTGGTATCATAATTGTCTTCTTTTCGCTATCGAATGGGGGGATGAAGGGGTGCTTTGAACAGCACGGTGTTAGAGATGACTCAGAAGCGATAATCAGAGTTTTTTCTCTCACAATTGTACGGAGGTAATGTTCCTGAAGTATGTGATTTGATGAAGATATATAAATTGACCCTCGAGGTCCCCGAAGGCGAGTCATGTTTGGGATATGTTACAGTGTTAACATCTGTATGGAAAGGGAAAATGGTTTCTGTTGAAGAGAATAGAATGTTCATATTAGCCACAGCGAACTATGATAAGCGGAAAGAATCTAAGCGGGCCGAACACTAACTATTCCGCACAGTGTCTACCTAGTAGGGAGTCATCTCAATTAAGATGGATGCTTTGATTATAAGCAAAGTTGATGGATTAGTGATCGAAGGATACCTAGGTATAGAATTGTTTAGTGTCTTGGAGTAAATGTAGTGTGTAGTAGCGTAGCGGAGTAATCCAGAATGTAGTGATTTATATCTTTAAAGGTCAATCAATGCCAAAGGCGAGTAAAGAACAAGCCAAGTAGATGTACAGCAATTGTATGAACCAGAATATATTTTCCTAGTAGACTCTTGATGGAAATGGTAATATTGTAATTGAGAAAGAAGATAACGGCAGATACCTAGGTACTGTTCAATCATCAAATATATAGAGGGGGTAAGCGAAGTGGACGCCTTCATACCTATGGGTACTTAGTTATATACTTTCTTGCCCCGGAAAACTTAAATATAGCGACGGTACTTTGCTTTTTTGGGGGTATCCTGAACCTATCCCTTGGTATCTCAAGATGGTATTTTGAAGACCCTGAAATGTTCTCGAGGTTGTGATACGCAAAGTGTAAGAAGTAAATGAACGTACTCATCACGACTTATGCATAATCCTTCGTACATCATTGAGACGATATGTGATATCATCACGGCTCAATGATAGAATTTATATAAAGTTCGATGAAACTTGATAGAGTGGCTTGGGGTAGGATGAGTAAGTGGCTGAAGAGTAGCTCAGTGTTTGTTTCACTTGAGCTTACGATATATAAAACATTCTTCTATGATTGCTTTTTTTTGTTTTTGTTTTTGATCGACAGAAGGGCTTCTTTATGCTGCATAAAACCAAACAACGTAGAAGCGGGGTGGTCATAGATAGGGATCTTCAAAACAGATTTATTTATATTCCCATCTTAGGTACCCATCACATCTGCAGATTTGAGTAATGATTTACTCGAAAGATATCTATCTCCGATACGAGAATTTGATCGTCGATCAGATTTCAAATATCGAAAAGTATGATAGAATTCAAAAGCCCCTATACGAAATCGTAGGACCACAATTCTTCTCTGACTGCTTTTTTTTCTCTCTCATTCTTCTTTTCTTTCAGACATGGGAATGAAGAATTGCATTAACTAACGGAAACTACTATTAGTTTCTATAAATCATCCTGTCTATGGAGTACGGAGGGTAGGGGGATTGCTAATCTATGTAGATCATACATAGGATTGGGAATGTATTAAGAGTTTCTGACTACGATGATCCCCTCATCAACATCTATGATTCTAGCCACTTGAAACCTGGGATCCGGAAGGGTTGAGCCATACTCCATAATAATTTCTTCTGTGGCTTCTCTCGTTGTGAATAATAACATGTGAAGGGGATTTTGTTTCTCCGTCTATGACAATATCATTGCTTTGTTATGAGGTTCTACCTTTTTCCTTTTGGATGGGTAGCTATAGATGGAGAGATTTCCGATAGCAGCTGAGTAGACGAATGCATAATATCCAGGTACCTCATACATACAACCAACACATAGGTACACGAGGTATACGATGTGCATTATTACCTACTCCTGTACAAAAGTGGGCTCTATATCTCCATTAGAGTCCCATCAACCCAGATGGTCTCGGTGGTGCACTGATGCACTGGTGTCAATACCATACCTATGGAGTACCTAGGTCGATACTAGGTGGGTAGGTAGCACGTACCAAAGTACCTTACTGGAGAACTTGGGGGAAGGAAATTTTGAGATTTTATGGTGGAGAATAGAGTTTATCATATTATATAAGTCACACCCAATCGTGACCAATAAAATCGCCCCGTTTTTGTTTTGTTTTAGTCCGTCTCAAAATCCCATAGAAAAATTAAGTAAATGCGATCTTATCTAATATCCCAAAATCTCCAAAAACCCACCCACATACATCCATTCAATCATGGATACCCACCTAGATGATCTCTCATTCCATTCGCCACTTCCGGTCTCGCCAACCACAATCAATCAACTGAACCACTCTCGAGCCACTGACCTCTGTATTGTAGATCAGTTCCTACGCGAATATTCGAATATTCCGAACCTTCACAACTTCTACAATTCGACCCCATCACAGACCTTTGGACCTAGACATGAGGAAAGAGTGATGACAACTTTACCCATACACACCCAGCGAAACAAATCAACTTCAGGATACCCTCTTCCTTTTCTGAGCGTATCAAATTATCAGTACAAATCCCTCGATCTTTCTTCCAGTCACTCTCTATCGATACCAAGATTATTCCTTTATCGAACACAAAATACATGTATGATCGTTTGATTGTTTAACTTCGACAAGGGCATTTCATTTCACTACTCTCATTCACTGCGCCTGGAAATTTTCCTTAGGGCTATTGGAACGGGAAAAGATTCGACAGCAACCATTCCTTATGGTTTAGGAAAAGTCTCTATCTTACGAACGATTGTGCGAACATATTTCGATGCATTTACGAACTGAAGGAAGATAAACACATGAAGGTGTAATAGGCTGGCTACGAATAAACACTTTCTTTTAATACAATCAACAGAATTAGATCACACGGGGATTGCAGATACGAATTGGTCACCCCAATAGGCGGACCTATAAAGGTCAACAAGCCCCTTGCAATGCTGCCAGATCCTGAAGACATTGTCCAATTACCTAAGGATAGCGAAGTCAAATCAATGGAAGTAGCTTCTCGGTCTTCATCTCGGACGCGAACTTCAACAGGTGGCTCTACACCTGTTCCTGTTTCCCCAACCACAAAACCACGATTATGGCCATCGGATATTCCCAAGGGCTATACTGCCTCGTCTGCTCACGCAACATCTTCTTGGAGCGCTAGTTCGGACAAGCAGCTCGGTAGCCCAACATCCACTACCAACGACCGGGTTTTCCCAATACGAAGTGTCGTCAGTGTCGATCCCACCCAGACCCCATCTTCATTTTCAGCCAGGAATTCGGCTTCGGGTGAAATGAATGACTATTTCCAACGCCCCCCAAGTGTAGCAAGCAGAGACGGAGGTGGGAGAGGTGGGAAATATTCGGATTCGGATGGAAAGACAACTCCTCGCCAAAGAGGTCAGACGGAGTCTAGTGCTGACCCCAGAAGAGTAGATCGCAAGTCGTCTACCTCTACAACTCGTAGTGATTTTAGAGGCAGTCGCTTGCAACAGTTCCTGGACAATGCATCTGATAGATCTGTTGACACACGCAATTCCAGCGCAAAACAATCATCGGCTGGAAATATGTCTGGAAACGTATCTGGAAACATGTCTGTATCCGATGACGGTGGACTTGGAGGGTTAGTAACGGCCAGATTTAAGCACATCGTGACTGCAGAAGGGCATGCCATCATTACTGGTCGTGATGGAGAGGTCTTGCAGAAATGCGAGGATGAACCAATTCACATTCCTGGAGCTATACAAGGCTTTGGCTTACTCGTTGCATTATCAGAGCATGAAGATAATCAACTTTTGGTTCGTCTTGTGAGTGAAAACTCCCAACGCATGATTGGATATACGCCTCAGGAGCTTTTTCGACTGGATAGCTTTCTAGACATCTTGAGCGAGGACCAACAGGTGAGTAATTGTGAGAAACCCGATTCTCGAGCTCAGCTTATTGACCGTACCAGGAAAATCTCCTTGATCATATTGATTTTATTCGCGATGAAGAGGCGGATCCTGCCTCAAATGGTCCAGAAGTTTTTACAGTCTCAATTCGCCACCCAAGAACTCATAGATCTAAAAAGCTTTGGGTAGCTATGCACATAAACCCTGTCAACCCAGAAATGATCATCTGCGAGTTTGAACTTGATGATGACCAAGTCTACCCTCTCGTTCCCGAACAGGAAAGGACGCCCGAGCCCCCAGAGGATACACTCAACAGCAACCCAACGAAGGAGGAATTCGATGAGAGTACGGTCAATACAAGCAAACCCCTTCGAGTCTTGAGAAATGCTCGAAAGCGCAAAGGTGAAGCCGCTGCTATGGAAGTCTTTAATATTATGTCACAAGTACAAGAGCAACTTGCCACTGCGCCGAACTTGGAGCTTTTCCTGAAGACTCTTGTAGGTGTGGTTAAAGAGTTGACAGGTTTCCATCGTGTCATGTTATACCAGTTCGATGCTTCATATAATGGTCGAGTGGTTACTGAGCTTGTTGACCCTCGAGCAACCAAAGATCTCTACAAAGGACTGAATTTCCCGGCATCGGACATTCCTAAGCAAGCTCGAGAATTATATAAAATCAATAAAGTTCGCCTTCTTTATGATAGGGATTTAGAAACTGCACGACTTGTCTGCCGCGGCGTCGAGGAGCTTGAAAACCCTCTTGATTTATCATATGCTTATCTTGTAAGTCCCTATACCACCAGCCTTCAAAAGTTACACAAGGGTATATCACCACTCTTGGTTGAATATTCACTAACATCCGGTAGCGAGCCATGTCACCTATACATATTAAATATCTGGCGAACATGGCAGTTCGATCCTCAATGTCTATTTCGATCAATGCGTTCGGCGAGTTGTGGGGCTTGATTGCTTGTCACACCTATGGCCCGAAAGGAATGCGAGTATCTTTTCCTATTCGGAAGATGTGCCGGCTGGTGGGTGATACTGCGTCAAGGAATATTGAAAGATTGTCATATGCTTCACGACTTCAAGCTCGCAAGCTCATCAACACAGTTCCAACACAAGCCAACCCTTCGGGTTACATAATAGCATCCTCTGACGACCTTCTGAAGTTGTTCGATGCTGATTTTGGCCTCCTCTCGATCAAAGGAGAAACTAAGATATTAGGCAAGGTAAACCAATCTCACGAGGCACTTGCTATGCTGGAATATATGCGAATGCGTAAGATAAAAACAGTTGTCACCTCTCAGGACATCAAACAAGACTTTCCCGATCTTCGATATCCCCCAGGATTCAACGTCATTGCGGGCTTACTTTTAGTACCATTAAACTCAGAGGGCGAAGACTTCATCGTATTTTTCCGTGCTGGGCAAATCAGGAACGTCAAATGGGCTGGCAATCCGTACGAAAAATTTATCAAAGAAGGCACTGAGGGCTATCTGGAGCCGAGAAAAAGTTTCAAGACGTGGAATGAGACTGTGATTGGAAAATGCCGTGAATGGACAGAGGAACAAGTGGAAACTGCTGCCGTGCTCTGTCTAGTTTATGGAAAGTTCATTGAGGTAAGTTTTTATCATCATGTGCAAAGTATATCCAACGTTTCGGTCTGCAGTTCGATTGGATCTTTCGAACTTCGAAAAGATTTCTATTATTCCGACGAATTCCAATGATCCAGTCATTCTCAATGCTTAAGGCTATTTTCATGCTTAAAATGATTTTAAGATCAAGAATCACTTATTCCAGAACTACAATTCGAATTATTGCACAGACTTAATCATAAAGTGGTTGATTCTTACTGACGCATATTAGGTTTGGCGTCAAAAAGAAGCTGCATTACAAAGCAGTCAACTCACACGACTGTTGCTGGCCAATTCGGCTCATGAAGTCAGAACTCCTTTGAACGCAATTATTAACTACCTGGAGATTGCGCTCGAGGGCGCATTAGACCAAGAAACAAGAGAAAATCTAGCCAAATCACACTCTGCCTCCAAGTCACTAATTTATGTCATCAACGACTTGCTAGACTTGACGAAAACTGAAGAAGGCATGGATCTGGTCAAGGATGAGATTTTCGATCTCCCGGCTGCTATAAGAGAGGCAACCGACCTGTTCAAGGGCGATGTGAAACGAAAGGGCATTGAATATACCGTGGCCGAGCATCCTGGTGTTCCACAATTTGTGCATGGAGATCAAAGGCGTGTTAGGCAAGCAGTTGCTAATATTACGGCAAACGCTGTGCAACACACGTCAAGTGGTTTCGTTCGTGTTGGAATCTGGTTGCAAGAAATTATTGATAATAGAGTCAATGTCGAAATCGTTGTTGAAGACAGTGGCGCCGGTATGTCGAATCAAAAACTTGATACGATTTTTCGAGATCTCGAACAAGTTGATGGCGATCCTTCTTTTGAAGATGAAGGCAATGAGAAAGCTCTCGTTGATGGCAATCGTACTATAGGTCTTGGTCTGGCAATGGTAGCTAGAATTGTTAGGAATATGGACGGTCAGCTGCGTTTGAAGTCAGAGGTTGGAAAGGGTTCGCGATTTGTCATTCAGTTACCCTTCTTTCTTCCTGAAGATGATTCACAAAATTCCGGGAATCAAGAGAAGGCTGCTTTCTTAAATTCATCATCTGTATCACCACAGCTCGCGACGCCACCTCCTGCGGGTACCCCTGGCGAGGTGACTCTTGTCAAGTCATCAGGACATCTTAAACAATCAGCTCCCGATTCCTCTTCGCTTGCTCGCAAGCACAGTATAGAAGAGATTGCAAGTTTGCACAGCTTCAAAAGTAATAACAGCAGTAAAGCTAGCGGGAAAAGTGATGTGGATCGATTCATTGATGCTATTTCTGGCCCATCCAGTAATGCGCAGGGAGATTATTTGCAACGTGTTGATAGCAAGGACCGACACAGTCTTAATAGTATGCCTGAAACTAGGCTTACCTCGAAATCAGGCCGGTCCGCCAAATTGAAACGTTCAGCCTCGTACACTGCGCCTGATTATCTCATATCAGAAGATTCACAAGCTGTGGGAAGCAGGATTGTTGCTGGCAGCAAAACACCAGTGAGAGCTGTGAGGATGCCAGACGAATTCTCAGAAAGTACGAACAACACAAATGCTCCTCCAGTTGCTGCGAAGGTGAAATTCAATCTTCACATCCCATCAACATCTTCACAAGGGGAATCACGCGAAGACGCGCCTCATGAAATATCACCTAGAACAGAGCCAAAACCTTTAAATATAGAGAATTTGAAGGTTTTGGTCGCCGAGGATGATCCTGTCAATAGTCGTATAATCAACAAGAGACTGGACAAAAGTGGCCATGAGGTTTACCACACCATAAATGGGGAAGAGTGTGCAAGTGCCTATGGAGACAATGTCAAGAAGTCCGCTGCAACGAATTCATTGGCAGATAAACGTTTTGATGTAGTACTTATGGATATGCAAATGCCGATAGTCGATGGACTTACTTCAACAAAGCTAATAAGATCATTCGAAAAGACTTTTCTCGATCTGTCGCCCCGAGCCAAGCTCAATGGAAGAGTGCCTATCTTTGCCGTATCAGCTTCTCTTGTTGAGCGTGAACGGCAAACATATATCGATGCTGGTTTTGACGGCTGGGTATTGAAGCCTATCGACTTCAAACGGCTGAACGTTTTACTCAAAGGCATTATTGATAGTAAAGTTCGAGATTCGTGCTTGTACCAACCAGGACAATGGGAGCGCGGAGGTTGGTTTCATAAAATGCAACCGTCAGCATTGCAATCCTCAACAGCACCCTCCAATGAATCGCCAGTACAGAATCCCCCTCAGAAAGGACCAGAGCCTCTTCAACCTGATAAGGATTCACTTGACAGTGATACTGGCTCTACAACCCCGAGGGGAGAAAAAAAGCGGCCATTAATATACGATGAAAGGCTGAATGCTACCAACGAGGCTCTCAATGCTACGGCCGATATTGATGTGGGACCTCAATATAATCTTTCGACCGCTGATGAAAGACCTGTGACGGATGTTAGCACTGAAGATGACACATCAGCCGTCGATAAACTTGACGATAATACTGAAGAGAACACTAGACCTGAAACTACCAATGACGCATCAGCTGGTGTGGATTCTGAACCCACAACCGAAAGCAATCTTGAGGAGGTTGATGTCTCAAATACTGCGGAACCATCACCTGATGCTGATCCCACAAAGGTTGAAGATTCAACCGCAGAAACCACGAATAATTCTGAAGTACCCAATTCGGCAGAATAATCGGATTGGTAAGGTGATCTGCATCATCGTTATTCAAATAATAATTTTCTACTAGATTTTCTTTCCAGCTTGTCTTACAAAATTCATTCTTTCACGTCATGACTGGAACATGAGATTTTGGCGATTAGAGGTTTTACGCACATATACAGGGTGGCGTATAGCATGCCCTTTGATCTCATAAATGGGAGCGGGAGTTTTGTTTTGGAGTAATGCCGTACTATGTACGAGGTTTTTGTCATTTTGAGGAAAAAGGGAAGGGGAGGGGGTGGACGATACACTTCCGTTTATTTTATTATGTGGACATGCTGAAACGGGTGTATACATGTGGAATGTAAGCTTTGGGGCTTCATGGATGAGGAAATGAAGGAAATGGCTCTGGAAGGGGTGCGTTGTATACTCTTTTCTCAACCTATGGAAGATCGTGAATTGTGAAGAGGAGCGCGAACTCTCAATGGGGTTGGATGGTCCACGTTTGATTAATGTGCATTTGAAATTACATGGCTTGCGGGTTGGGTGATTGCAAGGAAGGAAAGAAACGCGATGTATGAGTGATTGGGTTGTGTATATTAGGTTTGGCTTCTTGAGTAAGAAGCAAGACAACGATGGGACGGGATGTGTTGATTAGGAAGGATAAGATGAGCTGGTGGTTGAGATACACTCGTGATATGAGAATGAGCATGGGCAAGGATACAGCATAGCGTTGGAGCGAGATGGAATTAAATGATGTGTATATTTTTCAGGAGGGGGAAAAGAATAGAGGGAGGGAGGATGTATGATTCGTACTTGACATGATATGTATTTATGATTGATGCCGGTCAATGAGAAGATGGGAGAGTAAAGAGTAGGGATGGGAAGGGCCTAGCGTGGAGGAGTGGAAGAAGAATGGTAGAAGAGGTTGCGCGCAAGCAAGGACTTAGATGAAATGGTCGAATGGGAAATGCACATCCGACAACAATATGAAATGAAATGAAAAATGCAAAATGAAATAAATCGCTTGTGTGCTTTTTTGATGTAGAGGGAATAATGAACGAGGTGTAATGTAATGCGATATGATATGATGTAAGTCTTACAAGTACTTAGTGACAGATAAAGTTAATTGTTTATTCTTTCAAACAATCAACTAAGCTGATGAAATGTGAGCGGATCTTGTATCATTCCTGTGTTTTCCTATTCTTTAAGATTGTGAGATTGTAAAATATCATTCATTTCAAGTAGATACTATAATAAGCCTGTGTATATACATATGTCTTTATATACCTATACCTTAAACCACCTATCTATACCCATCTCCAAATAATCAGATTCAAATTCAAATTCAAATTCAAATTCAAATCAAAATCAAAATCCAACGAACCCAGCCTAAATTAAGCCAACCAAAAGAATTCAAATCAAATGAAACCTATACACCACTCTCCTCCTTCCTCTCCGTTCTCGCCTCCTCACAAATGCGGCACCCCTGCGCTCGCTAACCCCAAATTAACAATACTGACCACGCCCTCTCCGAGAATCAATCCGCTCGCCAAGACGACGATGGGGGTTTCTTCTCGTTTGCGATAGGAGCGCCAGTAGAGATTGATGAAGCCGCCTATTGCGCGAGCGAGCGTGAAGGCGGGGGTGTTGTACATGCCTTGTTGTGGTGGTTAGTTTATTAATTGGTTGGTTGGTTGGGGGAGAGAGGAAAAGAAAAGAGGGGAAGCAAAAGAAATAAAGTAAACATACCAACAGCCACCGCGATCCCCCCAGGAACATAATCATACCACCAAACCCTCTTCGCCTTCCCCCATATCCTTAACAACGTCGTTCCCGTAAAAATAACTGCTGCCCCCATCGCCCACTGCGCAGCCATATCCGGTAATCCTTTTCCCGTGACCAATCTCGCCGTGAAAATCCACACATACCCCGTTGGAACCTGGAACAAATCTCCCGGAACCTGATATACATTTGTATAAAGTTTATAAATGAGCGCACTCACCACTGCACCCACTGCACTCCCAATAATCTGACCCCAAAATTGTGCATTTGGAGCTGCACCTAATAAATGGCCGGTTTTGAGATCTTGCATTAGATCGCCTGCTTGAAGAGCGCCTGCTTCGGAGACGGCGCCGGCGACGAGATTTATAAGGATGGAGTTTTTGTTGCTTTGGGGAATTATGAGGGCGAAAAATAATTGGGCCAATTTTGAGATTCCAGAGACGGGGTTGAGGTCCGTTTCTCCAAGGGCGCGGACGCCCATGATTGAGAGAATAAGGGCTACCGGGACGGAAATGATGGTTGCGTAGAGGGGAATTAATCCTTCGAATACGATGCGGATGCTGAATATGCAAAAGACAATGGAGAGGATGAGGCCTATCCAGACAGTGCGGGTATTGACGAGATGTTCTGAAGGGGCGTCAGGTTCTGGTAGATCTTTCAACTCTGGCTGAAGATTGTTGCTCGAGATTGATGATCCATTACTTGTAGATGATACATGTTGCTCTCTACGACCAGAAGATTCTTCTCCGTTTATAGGAGCATATCCCGTGTTCGATTGTGGCGTTCCAAATGAAAGAAGACCCAACCAATCCCGCCTCTTGATCTTTTGTTGAGCCTCACTAACATAATCTCCGCCATTATTGATCAAAGGACTAAGAGCAATGTATCCAAGACTGATTACAGAGTCCGCTAACATTATAGCTAACGAAATCCAAACAATCCAACCTTTGCTTCCTGTTTCCCAATCACTGACTGGCCCAGGAGCCCAACCCCTGTTTTTCGCGAGAGGAGAGAGTATTCCCCAGCCAACAACAGCTCCAAGGAGCATATGGGTGGTTGTAGCTGGACCCATAATGATTCCCTGTCCGACGTATGCGAGGGAAGGATTCAGAGTCCATAACCAATTTTGCGCAATTGCTGTTCCGAAAATTGGCAATTTCCGCAATATGGGAAAGAAGTAAGTTCCAAGTGTGTAAAGTCCTGATATCCCAAATGAAATCACTAATAACTTAACCTTCGATTTCCAGCTGCTACCTTCAACCTTACTCACCTCCTCAACATCCGCCACACTCTCATCTGTATAATTTCTAGACTCTCTTTCGTTTATACCATCTAGGTCTTCGGAAGTCGAAATACGCGGTCCACCTGCAGTAGTCTCTTTCCCATGTAAAACGCCAATCATCAACGCAGTCGCTGTACCGGATGGAAACTTCAATTTCTCTTTAATAATAACTTGTCGTCTCAAAGGAACCGCAAACACCACCCCGAAAAAGCACAATCCCAACGACCAGAGGATAAGTTTCCAAGTACTTAATAAAATTGGCCCTTGTTCTTCCTTCTTCAACATATAATTCAATGCCGGCATAACCCCCACGAATCCACAGCCCAATGGCATTGTTCCCATTGATCCAGCGACCGTTTGTACCAATACATTTTCCACCGGCGTAAATGGTAAATCAAGATGTTTCGACAAAGTTTTGAAGAACGCGAATCCGATCAGGGAAGCCGGCATGGCCATAGAAGAAACCCAACCGGTCTGCAGACCAAAATACATATTGGAAAAACATATTATCAATCCGACGCCGAGTCCAACGAGTATACCTCGCACTGTGAAATTCTGTCCTTCTTCCGCATGTGCAGCTATGAATCTTCGTTGTTCGCTTCGTCTACGACGGAGTGCATTGTCATTGTCTTCAGATGTGCGAGTGGAGATTGATTGGTAGTCCGGAGACTGTGTTGTGCCTCTATCGGGCGCCATTGTTGTTGTGGAGTCGGTCGAGAACCTTGATGAATTGAATCAGTTAATAAAGATATATATATGTACATGGAAGCGATATAGCTGCCGTCTGAATATCACTCTAGCCGGGACAAATGAATGATATAGCCATCATCGGTCGGTTGGTAGTGAGTTCAAACAATTAGTAGGAAAGGTTATGGTCGTGCCTATCGCTGACCAATGCCGGGATGCGCAATGAGGTAGGGATCATATTTTGTCATGCAGATTATCTCCCGAGCTTATCTCCAAGATATCTCCGAAAGAGAGTAAAAGATTGATGATTATAAATATCTCCAATTCGGATAGATAATGAACAATGGAAATGATTTATCAATGTAAAACACCAAGAATTTTCAAGTGAAGATTCTTTAAGAGAAAAACTCGAAACTATTAGCTAGGTAGAATTCATTCATATTCGGGGTATCAAAAATTGAATTCTCTAGGTCACACAAATAGCATATAATTTGGGAAATGGTTGTGGAGATCTACTTTATTTGAACTACGAGTATACTCAATACTTCCCACAAGTATGGACTTGCTACTCTAGCGAGAGCTATTCTTCCAAGACCAACCTCAGCGGAATTGACAATCTGTATCCTACTGCCAAGGGTTTCATGGTACTCTTAACTTCAACAAATCATCCCGTTTAATCATTTCATCTACCAAACAGATAATTTATCTCATCTTCCATGTTTGAGATTTGGCAGCCTCCTCACCATCGAACTTCCAGTCCATGCCGATAGTTAGAGCTCTTGAATAATCATCGGCAACTAGATACTCTAACTCTCCACTGATCTGCTCACCTGCCTTATGTTCCTTTGGCTGATATTTGGCAGTATCAATGAGCAACACACCTTGTTTCCAATGTGTTACCTTAGCTTTTGGACCTGTTGTAAATGCAACTCCCTTTTTCTCTTCCTTGGCCCATTCCTCAGCCTTTGCATTCTCAGGAACCTCGTCTTTTCGTGAGGGCATGAAGAAGCTGTCAAACCAAATCATGAAGCCATCCAATGTATCGACATCCTGAGTGAGCTTCGACTCCCATTTTCTCTTGAAGGTAAGATCTTTGACTGTGGTTGTGTGCAGACTTAATTGCAAGAATGGGAAGGGTTCGCCACAGATCGTACTGGCTGGCATATCGAGGACTTGTGTATCGTCGTGAATTCCGGCTTGCATTGCTTTCATATCGAATCCATAAACATCTCTCCAGAAATCGATGTGATCGGCGACGTAATCTGGATCAGCAACGGGAGCAACCCACATGTTCATGTGACTTGGAACCATTAATCCATCAGGCTTCAAGTACTTGTCTCGAGCCCAAATGACACTGTCGAGCATAGCTTCATACAGCAAGCAATAGCCCATCCATTCACTAACGATAATGTCGACGTGTTCAACAGGGAGATTGACTTCCTCAACTTTACCCTTGAGCAAAGTAATTTTATCTGCGAAGCCGTTGTTGAAAATATTCTCGCGGGCTTTCTCAATGATGTCCGAATTATCGACACCAATCACTCGAGCTGCACCAGCTTTGGCACAGAACATACTAAGAATACCTGTGCCACATCCTACATCCAAAACAGTCTTTCCGGCAAAATGAGACTTGTTGTTGTAGATGAAGTCACGATAGGCATCGGTACGAACAGTATCTTTTAACATGGTCTCATGGATATCTGAAGGATGTTAGTTAGGCAGTATGAAATGAAAGTTGGGCAGATATCTGACCATTGTATGAATAAGAAGTAAAATATTGGCTATCATCATCTCGCTTCTCCTCCTTTTTTTTGGCTTCAGAAGGTCCCGCGGACTTGTTCCAGCGTTCATCCAGAGTTTCATTAACAGTGTTTCTGTAATTTTCAAATTGAGATTGAATTCTTCTGAGCTCCTCTTCTAACTCGGATACACGAGTGACGAGAGGTCCGGATTCGACTTCCTTGCCATTTCCTGCGCCTTCATTTTGTTCGACGATATCAGGAAGATCATCGAGGCAAAAAAGAAAAGCATCATCCTCCAAAACTGGCTTGAGATATTTCTCATCTTCCAAGTCGGCCTTGGAAATATTTGGAGAAGGCTTCTCACCACTTTGAGTCTTAGATCTTAGGTAATTGGTAAGTTTGATACTGCCGTAGAAGTCTAGGCCCAACTTTTGTCTGACTTCTAAGAAATCAAAGCCATATTTCTCCTTGCAATGTTGAATCATAGCAATTATATCGGAGAAAACTTCATCATCTAATAATGATACAAATTGGTTTTGTTCTTCCTCTTCTGGCTCAGCATCTTCCCATCCTTCATCTTCTTTCAAATCAAGGATATCAGATGACTCAGAACTACCAGAATCTGACGGCGCATACTTCTCGATATCTGGAACCTGGGCAGACATTTTATAGGATTTTATATTGAATTCTCACTTTTTTGTCAGAAAACAATAATAACGGAGATTCTGGTAAAGAGATATCAAATGTAAATAAATTAATTACTCGAAAATCATCTGGATTTTTTTCATGTGGGATTAAGGATTTTTTTTTCTTCATCAAGTCACTTATCAGCACGTGTTTTTTCATGATAAGAGTCGAGGATAGGAAACTACTCAGGAATGCATCAGATAGATTGAAGAAGATGGACAGGTATCAAATTAATAATTGTTTTATATGCACCCATAACACCATAACATGAATGTACTATCGTTGTTCTCAATAACAGATTGATGATTGAAAGAAAACTATGCAATATAAACTTCATCTATCAAAAACCAAAGACTTCCACAATGAACATACCATCGTTAACGTTGCTGGGGAAATAAACCAGGATGATACGCTTAAACTTCGGGAAAACTCCTAAATATCAATAGACACTGCTAAGGTCAAGGTTCGATGGAAAGTGGAAGGAAGGTCCTAGGATGAAATCATATTATGATTGCATACATCTTTCAAAAACGGTTCAACTACATATTAAAAATGTCACGATATTGACCGATGATCTCATACATGTTCATGCCAATTTCACAAGTTATTCGGAAAATCCTTGTTGAATGCCAACACATCGGATTTTGATCGAGCCACCGTAAACACAAGAAGAGAAGCTCAAGATAATCGCAAACAATTTGACCTCAAGTACAAAATATGTCCTTTCTATTCGGGCGAAAGCCGCGTCCCAATACGGTGGATCTATCCAAGCAGGCCAGGGACTTGATATTGAAGCTCGATGGCCCTGGAGGTGCTGTGAAGGTATATTTTTTGGCGCATTGGAATCAGCAGTGAATTATGGATGAACTGACTATTCGACAGGCTGAAGAGCTGGCAAAAGCTCTATCTCAAATGAAATTCATTCTACAAGGAACACAAGGTTGGTTCATTTGTTCATTTATGAGTTGTATTGCTGCAAATTACTGACTACCCCTCAGAAATAGAAAGCACCCCCGAGCAAGTACATCAGCTTGTAACTGGAATGATCCAGGAAGACCTACTTTACCTCCTCGCCGTTAATTTGTATCGTCTTCCCTTCGAATCGAGAAAAGATGCCCAGGTTATATTCTCTTATGTCCTACGGTTCCGACCCGCAACAGCGTCACCGAAGAGTGAACCTATGGCGCTTAGTTATGTTATAAATAATAGACCGGAAGTACTGGTTGAACTATGCAATGGTTACGAACATAAAGAAAGTGCTACACCTGCTGGTACAGTTCTACGAGAGGTTCTAAAGAGTGATGCTGCCGCGGCAATCATTCTGTACAACGATATTAAGGAGGGAGATGTTAGCACAAAAGGCTTGACTGCCATACAGCCCGAAATCAAACAGACTGGAGAGGGAGTTTTCTGGAAATTCTTCAATTGGATCGACCAAGGATCATTCGAGGTTGGAGCAGATGCTTTCACAACTTTTAGGGTAGGCAATGCATTCATTTTGGAAGGATAAAGCTAATGCAGGTACAGGAACTGTTGACCAAGCACAAACAAATTGTAGCACAATATTTGGCAACCAATTTCGATATGTTCTTCGACAAGTACAACAATATTTTAGTCCAATCAGCAAGTTATGTTACTAAAAGGCAGTCCATAAAACTTCTTGGTGAGATTCTTCTAGATCGAGCCAATTATGCTGTCATGACAGCATATGTTGACCGAGGAGAGCATTTAAAGATATGCATGAATCTTCTTCGGGATGAGAGAAAGATGGTACAATATGAAGGATTCCATGTCTTCAAAGTCTTTGTGGCAAACCCACATAAATCCATGGCTGTACAAAGGATACTCCTCAATAACCGGGAAAGGTTATTGAATTTCTTAAAACATTTCTTAGAAGATCGTACAGATGATGAGCAATTCATTGATGAGAGAGAGTTCTTGATCAAGCAGATAGAGAGAATGCCACCACAGCCTGTTGAGCCGGCTCAAAAGCCTGCACTTTTAATGGGTCGTTAAATGGAGGAGATGAAGGAAGAAGCTAGAGAGGAGTCGATAGACATTGATGAAACGAGACATATGGGTGGGCATTGATTACTGGATACGACATGAGCATAATCGGAGTTGGGAGCATTAGGTTTTGAATGAATGAATGAATGAATGGATTGGCGGCAATCATTGTACACAGCACAGGCGTTCTTGCAATTGTGGTGCTATTAATTTCAAAGATAGATCATGAAGTCTCAAATAAGAAAAGAAATCAGATATAATCAATATTCGAATCAATTTTCTATTGATATGACATTTGAATTCCGTCTTGGAGAAAGAAAAGGCTGATACATGCATGTACTTGGGGTGAATTAACATAGCTGACCTAAGCCAAATCTAGACTAGTGGCCGTCGCGTTTGAACGCGAAAGGCTGAGAAGTAATTGTAACTATTAATCAAGTTGACTTCCGTAAGTGTCCAACGAAACAAACCACAGTTTCTGCATCAACAGTTTCATCGGGAAAGAACCTGAAAGGTCGCAACATCCAATTTTAGATTATTATCTGGCCCCAATCATTGAACTTTCCCCTAGCGCCAATTCGCATCGGTAGTCTTCAAGATGCAGGCGCAATACCGTTCCTATCAACAAGGGACACCTTCACGGGCGTCTCATGGTGGTGGTAATAGAAGAGGTATAGGTATGTATATGCTCAAAATATATATTGCGCCCAGTTATCTCATGTTAAACGTTGATTTTCCCTATTAACGGGTCTTTCTTTTCATACAATACATCTTCTTCTCAGCCTGCTATCCATCGAGCCAAACTTTGCCCTGCGTTGCTGAAAATATATATTTTTGTTTATGAAATTATTATCTTGAACTGAGCTAATGCGCAATTGTAGCACCTGCGGCCGCGGCACAAACTAGAGAACAAATGTCGGCCCAACAATATCAGCAGCAGCAGCAGCTTATCATCAAGCAAAAGGAAGCGGCCAAAAAGAGAGCAAGCGAACCAACGGATAAAAACATTCCAGATGGAGTAGAGGATGTGATTATTGGGGATGGTGTGCAGAGATATAGAGAGTTGAGAGACATTGAAAGAAGATTGGATGCGACAATGACTAGGAAGAGACTGGACATCCGGGAGAGTGTGGATAGGAATGTTAAGGTTTGTTATCAAGAGTATAGGCAGTTCGGACAAGGCTGATTATTTACAGAGACATCGAACATTAAGACTTTGGATCAGTAATACTGTGGAAGATCAACCTTGGCAATCGGATAATACATTGGATGTCGATGCTTTCGATTTTAGCACAAACATGGACTCTTCATTCCGGGTTAAGATTGAGGGAAGACTATTGGATGACGATGAGGATGAAAGTGATGATAGTGACGACGAGGATGACGAAGCGGAAGTGGGAGCCGATTCAATGGATGTGGATAAGAAGAAGAAGACGAGACCTCCAGGACGACTTTATAAATTTTCACATTTCTTTAAATCTATGACAGTCGACTTTGATCGAAATCAACGAACGAAAGATGGAGCGGATCAGAGCGTGGAGTGGAAGAAACCTAGTGTTGCGCCAAATGCCAATGGTCTTCCAGCAGCTGCAGACTTTGACCAATTAGAATTTAAGAGGTCAGGCGATGAGAATTGCAATATTGTCATCAACCTGGTCCGCGATGAAACACCCGAAAGATTTCAATTAAGTCCGGTCCTCGCAGCTATCTTGGATACTAATGTTGGTACTCGTGAAGAAGTCACAATGGGCATCTGGAGTTATATCAAAGCCATGGGGCTTGCGGACGATGATGAAAAGAGAACTTTTGAGCTTGACGAGAGACTCAGACCAGTATGTTGATTACTAGATTTTCTCTGATTATCCATACTAACACTATATAGCTTTTCCCAGGTCGAGAAAAAGGATACTGGCCCCAACTTGGTGATGCCATTATATCCCATACTACAATTCTCCAGCCAGTTCGTCTCCATTACACCATCCGTGTAGACAAAGAGTTTCACGAAAACCCTCAACCAACGATCTATGACGTCCAAGTAACAGTTGAAGACCCTTTGAAAGCTGCCCTCGAAGCTGCCACCAGAAATCCCGCTTACGCTGCCAATCTTCTCGAGCTTGCAACGTTAGATAAGCAACTAGCGGTCATGATCCAAGCCATTGCTAATTCCAAATCGAAACACTCATTTTTTGATGCCCTTTCGAAAAATCCTACGGAATTTATTAGAAAATGGATCAGTTCGCAAAAGAGAGATTTGGAAATCATTGCTGGTGATGGAATGAGAGGAGGTGGAGAGGATGCTACAAGCGATGAATGGAGAAAGGGGGGCGCAGATGGTGTTTGGGGAAGTACTAATGTGAAGGAACTTGCCGCTTTGATGATTAGTACTGGGAAAGTCAGAACTACAGTTTAGAATCTTGAAGCTGGTTCTTTGGAGGGAGATAGATTAGTAAGGTATGGGAGTAAGATTGAAGATCAGTTTTCATTCATGATATCAAGATTATTTGGAGGGAGTTAGGAATTGATTCAATGGAATGGATGGAATGATCTTCTGTTTCCAAGGTTGTGTGTAATAATTATTGTATGGATAAATAGGGGATTCCTAGAAATAGGCGATGAGACGCGAGATGAGATTAAAACGAAGAACGAGTATTAGCAAAATGACACTTTCAAGACACTCACTTACCATCTGCTATTGACACTTTGGTGCTCGAAGGAGATACGGAGCTGTTCGGCGATAAGATAACCTAGAGTTAATTGAATTGATATTTACTAGCTCAAATTTGGTGTTGGTACGATTGAATGCCAGTCAAAATAAATGATCCTACCTACCTAGGCAGATCTAGCGAGGGCGTTAGATTCGTTCATTGCAGTCTCTATTTACGAATTGCTTCTTTCTGTACATAGTTTAGCTCCCGTCACTAAGACAGACGACAACATTGACAGGACTTATGTAGTGAGTGCTACGTCATCTATACTCTGGTCTTATAATCAATTAGGAATTAAAGGTTAAAAGCTCTTTCTGAATATCGATCATACATTTGTAGTTAAAGGGACTATCTAGTTATATAGCAATGCACTTAACATAGTTTCTGGTAAGCAAACTCACTAAATTTCAGTCCGGTATTCATTCACACCGAGTACCTAGGTAAATAGCTACCCCTGCTACCGTGTAAACTCGACAACTCCGGAATACATTAAGCCTTCCTGAATTTAAGGTTATCTCCTATGTCCTATTTCTAGATGCAAAGAATCCGGACGCTTTTACAATCCACAGTATTCATCTAATCATATCGTACATCTAAAGCTTATTCCATAGTAGGAAAGATGTACGTTCGAATTTATAAGGTGATACGTCACGATGCAGACGAGCTGAGCTCAATTAACCCCTCATTCCTCGAAGCGCTTTAGAAAGTAAAACAACAGATCCTTCCCCTCCTTCCTCCCAACCCTTCTATAAAGCTTCTCAATCATACAAATGAAGAGATCACTCCTTCTTCAATCTATACTCCAAACCTCAAGATCAAGATTCTATTCCTCGCAAACCCATCGTTCAATATCTCTTCTGGAAGTAAAACTTCACAGTTCTCCTTCGTCTTCCATCTCCAACTCGGGTCTTCTACCACACCAACCGCGTATCACGGGATCCAACAACTTTTCTCATTTTTCTTATACCCGTTCCATATTCACGAAATCGTTTCATACAAACTCATCACGTTTTAACAAGAATACAAAAACATCCGTGAACATGTCACCCGTCCATTCCTTGAACCCAGGCAATACAGCGTTGATCACGGGCGGCGCCTCAGGGATCGGATTTAGTTTTGCGGAAAAATGTGTAAAGGCGGGATTGAATGTTATTCTGATTGATAATAATGGAGATAATTTGGGGGCTGCGCAGACGTATTTGAATCAGTTGAATGGGGAGGGACAGGTGGTAGGGTTGAATATTGATGTTGGGGTTGAGGAGGAGTGGGAGAGTGTTAAGGATGTTGTGGAGGGGGATTTTGATGGTATGTTTCTACTTTTCTGGGGGGTTTGTTTTTGATTCTGGGGGATGGATACATGAGTTTCTACCTATTCATGGAATCGAAGAATAGAACGGGGAAAAAGAAAGATAAATAAACAAATAAACTAACCGCTCCCAGGAACCCTCCACATCCTCTTCCTCAACGCAGGCTTTTCCACCCGCGGCTCCTTCGCCACCCCCTCTTCCTCCTCATACTTCAGCAAAATCCTCTCCGTAAACCTCTTCGGTGTCATAAATGGCATCAACACCCTCCTCCCCTCCATAACATCCCACACCAACCCCTCTTCCATCATCATCACCGGTTCCAAACAAGGAATCACCAACCCTCCTGGAAACCCCGCTTACAACGCCTCGAAAGCCGCTGTCAAAACGCTCGCCGAACATCTATCCTACGATTTGCGCGAGAAGAAGAATGTAGGTGTTCATTTACTCGTGCCCGGGTGGACATACACCGGCCTGACAGGGAGCGGCTCGCCTTTTATTGTTAAAGCAGACAAGGTGGAGAAAGCGTGGTTGGAGAAGAAACCCAAGGGAGCGTGGTCCGCGGATCAGGTGACGGAGTATTTGCAGGAGAAGATGGGGGAGGGAAATTTTTATATTGTTTGTCCGGATGGGGATGTGAGTGAGGAGATGGATCGCAAGAGGATGGCGTGGGGAGCGGGGGATGTGGTAAACGGGAGATTGCCGTTGAGTAGGTGGAGGGAGGAGTATAAGGAGGAGTTTGAGGAGTTTGTAAAGAAGGATTCGTGAGGGGTGTATGGCTGTGGGTTATTGTAAATGAGAAGGATGAGGGGTTTAGATGAGATGAAAATTGAATGATTAGCTATTGCTATTGTCATTGATTGTTGATATTAAGGTGATGTGATGTGATGCTATCCATGAAAAGAAGTATTTAGGCAAGACGAGACGATGTTAGATTTCACATCCAGAAGAAAATCCCATCCCTACCCAACATTCCCAACTTATTAGAGGTCAAATCAAATTAAAGCAAATCGAAGAATATCAAATGAGTATATACCTACCATCTATAACTAATTATCGAAAATCCATATCCATACCCTCCGCAACGAATGAATTACCACACCCCATCTACCTACCTACTCGAGTATATACCCTTGATATCCATTTCCAACTACTCAGTAAATAATAGATATAGATATAGATCCAATAGATCTAACACACCCCCCAGATATATCAACTTTCCAATCTAATATTCATTCATTATATCTACCTATTTACCTATCTACCTACCTATGCTTCTTTATTCCCTCCCTCTCCCCCCTTCCCTCCATTAAGATGAGAAATGAGAAATAAGAAATCAACAGTCACATACATACATACATATACACACACACACACATATGTACATTCCAAAAAGAAGAAAAAATCATATAAATCTCTAATTAATATACAAATCGATTGATTCGATAATCTCTTCTCTTCTCCTTTTCTATTATATCACAACTCTTCTCAATTCATCTCATCTAATCTGCACTCTTCAAGATTCGTTTTTGTTTTTCTCAAAGTCTTTCTTATATCTGCATTTATCTGCAGATGCGTTTATTTGCATTTGCATTTATCTTCTTTCTCCATGATCTTATCCCATGCTAAACCACGCCATACTACTCCATCCATTCTATCATCCCATCCTATCTTGGCTTTCCTCTTTCTTTTCCTCTTCCTCTCTTCCAACCCCTCCATTCTCCTCCATCTTCCCCTTCCCCTTCCACACCTCTCTAAAACTCAATCAACACATCAATCAAACATCCTACCATCCCACCCTATCCCATCTCTCTCCTAAATCCCAATACCAATACTAAAATCCCATAAAACGCGATCGATTCCCAATCCCGCATTTCGAATTTTCAAATCCCAAAAGGTACCAAAAAAGAAAACACTACTGCCCATCTGTCCATATCCATTGTATTCCAGCAAGCTAAGTACCTAGTAGGTAGCGAATATAATTATTAATAAAAAAAAACCCTCTCTCCGGTCCATCTTTCATGATTCTCAAACACGAGCTGCCACTTGTAACAAAAGAAAAGAAGTAGGATGGAATACGTCGAAATCAAAGATCCGCCGTGTACAAAAAAGCTGAGATGGGATAACGCTCAACAAGGAAGGAAGAGAGAAAACTCTTCAAAATACCCGAGCCTTAATTACGTTTGCTTCACAGATGCAAATATATGAAGACCATTGGGTTGTTCTCCGTCTCGACAAATCGTAGCAAAGAAATGAGTGATGGATGCACGGCGAGTTTGAAGGCGAAAGTTGAGAGAGTAATGTAGCAGCTGAGAGTTATGGCTACGAAGAAAAGTAAAAGTAACAAAAATTCATGTCAAGTCGTTATAAATTGCTTCCTGCTCCATGAAACCGAGAAAGAAAGGGCTATCAAATGCTGCACTTCAGATGCACCAACCAAGTAAAAAATCCCAAGACCTTGCGCCACGCTAGCAAATGCCGATCAATAAATGGACAATGATTGGAAAATACATCATTTGATGTGTGACAAATGGGATAAATTTATGGACTCGTGTTTTTCTAGAATTGTCGTGTCGCGAAAGTCTCGGAACCTAGGTCCAAACGCATTCCCACCCTAAATGACTCGAAAACTCGACGAATCTTATTCTTGAGCCCCACGGATAACCATTAGAAGGGTGTTGAAAGTCCGTTCTTAGATTGCCGTTTACTGAAACGATGTGACTTCTTTTTAGCGTCGCCTAGGGATTCTTCTCCTCCAAGGCTAGCTTGACTTTTGGTTAAATGATTTCGACCTGACCGATCACTAGGACCATAGCTATCTTGATAGATGCTTGGTCCATGAAGGGTGCTAGTAGGACTCGTGGCGGCGGACGGCATATCAAATCCAGCGTCACTGTTATAAGAGCCAACCATATTTTGTGATAAAGCCATATCTTTGGCTTTCTCAATGGCTTCAATCCATTCCTGTGCTGATGTTTTCGAAGGATCATTGGCGGTTGTTGAAGTCTTGGTATCTTCGAATGTATAATGTGTCCCGCGCTATTTATGATTAGTATTGAGTAGATTATTGGGCTTGGAATAACTTACTGTGTCCACGCACCACACAGATTGACCTTTGGAATCAGATTGCACTCTCCATGAGCAATCGGAAGCTAGCAAGGAAATTTCTGTTTTAGTTTTCTTCTCATCGCCTCCTGCAGCAGCAAGAATAATTCTCGCACTAGATGTAACCATCACAAGCCTTGCTCTTTTCTTAGTCGTTGAACCCCCGAAAAATCTAGCAAATCCTCCTTTCTTTTCAGGAACTTCTTCACCATTCCTCGAGTTGGGACTATGTGGTAAGGGCGACGACAGAACCATTAAGTTTCCCAATTTCAAGATACGCTCATTGTTCCGTGTCAATACGGGCGACCATTCGATATCCAGCTGAGTTGGTGGAGGAAGTTCGGTGATTATCCTGGGTTGTGGTCTTGAGTTGCCGTTTGATGGAGTAGGTTGTGGTGGTACTCGTGATGCTGGCGGTGTGGTCGAAAATGTATTATTGAGCATGATCAATTGAGGTTCTTGTGCCGGTGGAACATAAGGCTTTAATCTGGGGGCTTTGACCTTCCACAGTTCGCGACTGAATCTAACTCCATCGAAAAATTCGTGGTTTTTGATGTGCTCGATCGATAATCTTCTTTGTGGGTCAAGAATAAGGAGCCTTTCGACAAGATCTCTAGCAGCAGGGGGGAATCCTGGGGGAAACTCATACTCCAAACTGACAATCTTCTGAAAGGTCAAGTATTCATTCGCAGCTTTGAATGGAGGTCGTCCAGCCAAGAGCTGGTATATAATACACCCATACGCCCATAAATCACTAGCTTTGCAAGCATTTTTATCCGTCAACAATTCAGGGCTGACGTACTCCGCTGTCCCAACAAAAGAACTTGCTCTTGTCGATTCATCTTCGCTATTGCTAGTTATGTCATATGGCTTCGATGTTGAGCCAGGAGCGGGGAGTAATTTAGCAGTTCCAAAATCCGTGATCTTAATGTGCATTTTATCATCCAGTAGAACGTTTTCTGGTTTCAGATCTCGGTGTATCACGCCCTTCTGATGCATACAGTCTATTGCCTCAAGAAGTTGAGCGCCGTAGAATCTTGTACACTCCACATCAAATGATCCAATCTTTTTCAATACTCCCAACAATTCTCCGCCGCTAGCGTACTCAAGGACGTAGTATAAACATGCGCTATCTTGGAAGGTGAAGAATAATCGAATGATGCCTATGTGGAATGTCAGAATAAAATGGCGCTGTGATGGGATGTGTGGATAACAAGAAAAAGATACCTGGATGGCACTCTTTTACAAGTCAGCCGGTGGCATCTTGCTTACCTGGGTGGTCTGATAACCGATTCAAAGTGTCTTTCTCTATATTCACATATTTGATCTTTTTCTCCTTAATTATATGCTTCTTGTCCAAGATCTTCACGGCATGATCTATTAGTGTCTGACGGTCGGTTGCAAATAACACAGTGCTGTATGAGCCCTCTCCTAAAGTTCGCCCAAAGATAAAATCTTGCACTCCCTTCCTTACTTGCTTTAAGTGTACTTTTCCATCCGCATCAACCTCCTCACGAACACCGACTGCGGCACCTCTAACTTTCCACTCCTCAGCGGTGACCACGTTTCCTTCGGTGTCGTAATGTGTATTAGTAGCAGCCATGGAATGTGCCGGGTTATCGTAACCTCCGCCCACTCCTCTCGAAGTTCGCCTTGGTGGCACAGGCCCGTTACCCGGTGGCATGTTAAGGCTGTTATTGTAAGATCGTTCTCTATGACTCGCTTCTCTCGAGGGCACTCCTGCCTGCATTGCTGTGGCTGCCGACCTGGAATCACTCCTTGACGGTATTCCCCCGTGTACTGAAGATTGCGAAGATTCGCTTCTCACTCTATACGATCCGTGATCTCTATTTGGAATTGCGTTTGGAGGAGGTTGCGCTGCGTAAACACCTGAGATTGGTCGAGTGGCTCCGGGAGGAGGATATGCTCGATTTCCGTTCTGCATTGGATGTGGTTGATATGGGGGAAATGCTTGTTGTTGTTGAGATTGATGATTCATGGGCATTGATTGTCGATAGGGCTTCGCTGCAACGGGTCTTGGCAGAGGCTCCTGTTGCGCCTGCACTTTTGTAGATTCACCACTACTCGATGCCGAGCGTGAACTCGGGCGTTTCGGATCTGAAGTTTGTGGAAATTCGGGGGTGGACGTAGAGTTCGAAGAAGGGTCGGTAGGTGAGCCACGTCGGAGGATATTAAAGATGGAATGTCGTTTTGATTGCGTTTGGGAATCTGGGGTTTTCCGCGCGTCCTTGGATTCCGAAGAGGTCGAATCCGCGGCTTGATGTGGCATAAATGTAGATTCGTAATTTGTATGTTCGTAATTGCGATCATTTGAAGTTTCTAGAGTTGATGTACCAGACGATGCATCATCAGGATTAGCTATCCGCAAACCACCTAAGGATTGAGATAGGGATAAATCGTTCTCCATAATGGCCCTATTTCGTCGTTATGAGGAGTTTACCAAACAGTAGCGTGGTAAGATGGCCGTCAAGCAGCGAAATTGATCCTAGACTATATCATCCCAATGCTAATCTTATCAAGGTCGGTCCTGGCTGTTCTAGCGGATGGTATGAGTAGGTAGAAATGGCAAATGGAAAATGGAAAGAAAGGCAGGATGTGAGTTGAACGAGCGAAATAAGAAATAGAAATGTAACAGGTATAATTCAATTCCCCACGCAGAAAAGAATAATTAACGAATGAATCGAATATGAGTGAGTCTTGGTAGTCCTAAACTTTTTTTTTTTTTTTTGGAATCTGGAATTGAATGGATATGTATCCGTACGACAGACAAGTCAAAATGTTGCTTGATCTGCGTACGCTATTGTGGCTTTGGTGTAGAGGTATGTACCGTGTCCGGGTATGTAGGTCTGATTTTAAAATTCTTGGTGTTTTATTTTACTGGGGTGATCCAAAGATAGAAATAATAAGGGAGAAATAAAACTACTGAGGATTGATCATGAGGAAACAATAATAATAATACTAGTAGTAGTAGTAATATAACATGATATGATATACATGCGATATACATGCGATATACATATGCTGCTCTCGTTTTCATTGAACTCACTCTTTTAGGACGGCTGAGATTCGGAAAATTAGAATGATTGATTGGTTATATTAAATCCAATCTTCATCCGAATTGGGACTTGAGAGTGAGTAGTGAAGACTAATATTTAATTACAAACGAAATGAAGTCCTCGAAAGATCTTCTGGTGTTCCATTGATTCCAAAATGACTACTGCTGCTGTAGTGATGAGTGAGTGAGTGATTGAAAGTGGAAAGAAGGTTCGGGTTCTAGGTAAAGAAGTTGACAGAGGAGAAAGTACTTCGTATGGATATTCGTATGGACATATGGATATGTGTGGATGGAGTGAGAGAGGCTGAGGGATGGATAATCATTAGGGAAAAGCTATATTTGGCTACTTTGTTCTCTAATACAATAATACACGGAGACTTTAGGAGATGCCAGGTGGTAGTTGCATAGATGCAGTATATTTTATACGTATGGCTTATGAAGATACTAGGGAGGTAGGTATATACCTAGGTATGCATTGTTATTTGAACAGATGGGAGCATTCATCAATCAAATCAGAGACATCGTAGTCACTTCTTGGGAAGATGGGTATAACTCTGTAGTGGTGATTGAATGTAGTATGTATACGTACTAGCTATGTATGGGTGTGAATTGATCAGATATCAGTGAAATATTGCCAGCACAGTTCTCTTTCTGATTAGTCATTTGAGATGTTCTGGAGATGGTCGTGAGATGTCCTTGCGACAATAACTAGTAGTCAGTCTACTATCTAATATATGAAAATTACATTCAGATACCACTTCTTCTATACCATTGATTACTACGAGCTAGCTAATTACCTAGCAATGCACTTACATGCATTCAGATCGCCTTGTTATTTGTCCTTATGAAAAATCAACTACCACGAACGTGATCTCCCATACTATCTTTCTCGTTCTTCCGTGCGACGATGATTTATTTCACTATATCTCTACCTCACTAAACAATGCTTTATTGCTGATTTGACCAAGCCTGTTTGATATAAATTCGAAAACGTTGGTTATTAATAGAATCCAAGCCTTCAAACCTCCGTTGACCGTTGATCTCCCAAGTTCTGATATTAAATAATCGGAACATTATTTCCTCTTGCCAGTTTAGGAAGGCATCTTTGGTCATGTAGAGATAATCTGCTTCACAGAAGTCTCTATACGGCTATGTCATGTTACTAGGTATCTATACTCACTTGCAACTTGTACGTACGACATTATTATCCCAAAATCTAAGTAGATTGGGGTACCAATGGAAATATGTTATTTCGCATCGCTTTATTCTGGTTTGTTCTTTCCTTCTCATCAATCGATGGTTCGAGAGATCCAAAGTCGATCCATCTTATCCTCCCTTTCACGATGAGTGTATTGTTCTTTCCTCTTCAGGTGGATCCCCTTCGGGTGGACCACCTTGACGAGCTCTCTCCGCAATGAACAAATGGCTTCTCGCAAGATTGCATAGCACATCAATCGTTTCCCTTCTCAATTCCATGTCCAGTCAGCAAGATAGTTATGATCCGACTACCTCCATCCCTCATAACCATTGGTTTGGGTGATATCAAGGACTACGACAGACGCACAAAACGTCGGGCCAAGTTACAGCTAAATCCACAAGCCGCGCCTTTCAAACATCAGATTATCCTACCAATTAGATCCACCAGTCACAGAAGCAGAATCTATGGTCCATCTACTGATACAATAGCAAGCACCGATGGGAGTCATCTCACAAATCAACCCAATCAAGGACCGGTTCAAAGCCATAATATCCCAAGACTTGCATCACCTCTTCCATTGGAATGTATTATACAAATGCCTGCTCATGCTCATACTCAGGATTCTGATATTTCGGAATGGGAAAACGCATCACCCCGCTCTTCTGATGGTACAATCACAAACAACCAATTTTTAGATGGCTCTTCATTGGAAGCAGAGCTTCCTGAGATGCACAATATCAGAAAGTCGGAGACATTCGAAGAATGGCTAGATGCGAGGCGTGGAAAGATATTTGAGGTGCCGGAGACCCAAAGTAGCCAAGGGTCAGTGAAGCTTGAAGCGGGTGATGAATCTTTCGAGAACTCCGGTATTAGGCGGCTCTCTTCCCCTTCCAAAGACAACTTCGACTACGGCGGGTTTGTTGAAAGTCCCAGTCAGCAAGAAAGTGACCAGAGTCGAGGATCTTCACCTTTCGGTAAGATTGTACTCTACAGGACAACCAGCATCATCACGCAAAAGCTTTGAATGTTGAACATTCTTTAAATCATTAATTTGGTCAAAATATAGCAAAATCACTAATATCTCTTAGAGCCAGAGGACGCTTCGACAACCCCTCATATTCAAGCACCAGCAGCACAGAGACTACCAGCTCGTACAAGATTACCGCGCTCACCTTTGTTCTTGGCACAAAATGCATCAAGCTCACCAGAGCGACATGTAAGTATACCCTTCACTATCAGATCTATTTGATTGCTTTGGATGTCTTCCTGGGAGTAATTACTAATTCTCTAATATTGTAGACTACAGCTAGTTTGACACCTAGAGTCGTGTCTCGCATAGCTACCCACAATACTCCAGGGTTTCTGTTTGCGCAACCGGCTCGACGCCCTGGGCCTAGCCCTCATATTCAATCTACACGTCAACCTCGCACATTGAGGCACCAAACGAATAGCTTTTCATTTGATGACTCGGAAAGATCTAGTGTCGCTTACGAACAAGAGAGGGCACTATCTTCATCTACAACCGATAGTCGACCACGACCATCGGAAAGCCTCAATCTTCGTCAAGAATTGCGTGGAAGTTCTTTACAGAGTTCTCGAATACCTTCATTTGCAAGCTCCGTTCGCAGTCAAGAGCGTCCTCCGTCAGACCGAGCAGTATTAATAGAGTCACAAGAGATTGAAAGTGAGACAAATACTTATGAGCCCGTTCTTGATGAAGAAATGGACCCCCACAGTCTTGTCTCAATTGCAGAGCAGTCAATAATCTCAACAGCCATTTCCGTTCATCACTCCAAACAATTACATTTACCACCACCATTCTCAACCGTTTCTAGGTCGGATTCAAGGGCAGGATCACTCCCAAGCTCCCCATCAGATGCATATCAAAGCAAAACTTCACCCACCAGCATCGTCAGAAGTTCTTCGAGTGGCCCTTCAGGAAGTCCTTTGAGGAAGATCTCTGTCTCAAGCTCCGTTATTAGTCAACTAATCGGAGAGCATGATGAGAGGCAAGTATCGAGCCCACCTGTAAGTTTGCTTAAATCTATATTTTTACTTCTTCTAACCTTCCTCGCGCAATAGTCCGTTGGGCGTCGACGATTGAATCCTATTGTCAGAGCTGCTGCACGCTTGTTTTCGAGTCCCAATTCCCGCTCACCCCCACGCAATTCTCCTCCTCCTTCACCTTCTCCATCGCCACGTCGACGTCGCACGCGACCACAGCCAACTCCAAGAAAAGACAGTAATACAGGTCCCCAAACATATACTCCATCCAGGAGATACTCAGTGTACAACGATTCTCTTCCTGCAGCATCTCAACCTCAGACCCCAGCCCACTTACCCGAAGCTCGACATCAATCTCGTTATCATCCATCTTACACTGCACCCACAACTAGATCCATGGGTCGATTGAGAAACGTCCTTACCGAGCACGGAGCATCAACTCCAGTTCGACCCAGCGACCCTTTCCATCAAGATTCTAGCCAAAGATGGATGTATGTGACTGATGCGAGAAGGACGAGACAGAGGTCAGGTTCGCCAGCAGGAATGTCAGATGATGGTTTTCGAGGTCTTTATGGTGGAAGAGAAAATGGTGATGATGAACAAAGTTGGATTGATGGAGTTAGAGCTCGCAATGCTGAGATGAGGAATTGGCAGACTCGAAGCGATGAAGGAGGGTTAGAGGATGATGAATAAGATGGGATTTATGGGGTTCAAGGGAGCCCTGTTAGGGTTAATTTGTTGTGGTTTGTGTTCATGGCAAACAATGTTGATATTGGGATTTGACGCGGGAGTGTTTTGACATTATGGAGTAGTATAAATACTACATAACATACAACCTTATGAATGCGAGGGTGAGTAATGCTAGATGGTTATGGTTATGGTTTATTGTGGGTGGGGAGGAGGTGCGTGTGTGTAGTACATGTGCGCTTTGTTAGGTATTAGTATATGGCTAGCGAATAGAATGAAATTACATAGAGTCACGGATCGAGGGCATCTATTGAAGCTTTATTAGAAGTGTTGGAAGTGTAGGTTACCTATATCATTAGAAAACTACCCACCTAGGTATCTGAGGATATAAAGGAACAAAATGAAAATGTTCCAAAGCGTTCTAGATTCTAATCCTTTATTGGACTGGATTCATTGCTGCAACCTTAAATACCGGTAGTTGAATCAATATGACGTTTCTTACGGACGAGAAAGTGTTTTCGTTCCAAGTACCATACCATACCGGGACTTTTTCAGGGACAAGGGGTCAAATCAAGGTTGTGGCTGATTCCAAAAATGGCTTAGTGCAGATCTTATTTTGTAGGGAAATTATTACTATGACGATGACATCTTTTTCTATCTCTATGCTGAGGAACCTGAGGAACCTGACTCTTGAGGTTAACAGGTCACGCTACGGATCATAACCTCCTGTACGATACTAGTTCTGGAATTTATGTGTTGAGATCTAACTTGTTTTGGATCCGGCATGGAAAATATAAGTCAGTAGAGGTAAACCAAGGTGAGCCAAGGTAAACTCTATCAAGAAAGAGATTCACAATCCAAGCGCGGACCATTTACTCCCAATTCTTCTTGAATATCAAGTAATTGGTCTAAGGTCAACTGTCTCTACTGAAATTTTTGAGGTTGATATCGGAATAAAGAAGGTGTTTCACTTGCTACTGGTATACAATCGGGTACTACAGTTACACATTTCATATCTAGAGTCTCGTCTCTTCGCTGCGCAGTCATTCACTTCTTCCTTGATACTATCTTACTTTGTTCTGCGCTATTGACAATTTGTGTTTGTCAATGGCAAATTGAATCTGGCGAAGAGTTTTTATTTCTTCCATCATCATCACATATTCTTTTGTGTCTCTAATACTTAATACTTAATACTTAATACTTAATACTTAATACAATGTCAGGAGCATCGACAGAGATGGCTGCTAATTGTGGGCCGACAATGGCAGATGGACCTGCACAAATTCCTTCGCAATCGAGATCATTGTCCGCCACCGAAACAAATTTTCCTGCTGCGAATATTACACACAACTTTCAACAAGAAGAGGAAAAACGACCTAACCTTGCACCTGCGAAAGTATGGCAAACCGAAAGACCGCGAGCAACCACGAAATCATCTCTGCTGGCACCAGCTTATAAAAGAGGAGAAACAAATACGTCATTGTTGAATGAAGCAATTTGGAGTAGAGGTCCCGATTACAAAGATGATGGATCTATAAGTAGTAGTAGCAGCAGTAGCAGTGAGGACGAGGAAGATGTTCCAGCGGAGAAGAAGAAAAGGAACTACATACCAGGAAAGAAAAATGTGGTCGATACAGGTGGCAGGAAACAATATAACAAATTCCAGGTTGGAAATGATGATTACAGTACTAGGGGAAAGGTGTCGAAGAGAGATGGACGATTAAACATCAGTTTTAATGAGACAAGCAATCGAGGATATCTCGCAAAGGCATTGGGCGCCACTTTCTTCAATAAAGCAGGGCATGATGACACGACGGACGAAACACCAGAAGCCAACCTTGCCCGACGTCAACGAGGAAAACTCTCAAAATCTTCAGCGGAAGAAATAGTCACTTCAAATATACCCAGACCGAGGTTGAATATTGTTGTAATGGTTATTGGTAGTCGTGGCGATATTCAACCATTTTTAAAGCTGGGGAAGAATCTGAAGGAGTATGGACATAGAGTACGAATAGCAACACATCCCGCCTTCAGAGATTTCGTTCAGGACGATTCTGGGCTGGAATTTTTCTCGGTTGGAGGAGACCCTGCAGAGCTTATGGCATTTATGGTCAAAAATCCAGGAATGATACCGACAATGGATACTCTCAAGAAAGGAGAAGTTGGAAGACGAAGGGAGCAAATGGCTAAAATGTTTGAAGGTTTCTGGCGAGCTTGCATTAATGCAACAGACGAGGAAAAGGATGTTACAAATCTCAAAATGATGGGAAATAAGGCGCCATTCGTCGCAGATGCTATTATCGCAAACCCTCCATGTTTTGCACACATTCATTGCGCAGAACGTCTCGGCGTTCCTCTTCATCTCATGTTCACATTTCCATATACTCCAACGCAAGCATTTCCACATCCTTTGGCCAATATCAAGAAAACAAATGTCGATCCAGGTTATACGAATTTTATGTCCTATCCGTTGGTGGAAATGATGACTTGGCAAGGACTCGGTGATCTCGTCAATAATTTCAGAGTAAAGACTTTGTGTCTAGAACCGGTATCCACATTATGGGCTCCAGGTCAACTTTACCGTCTCAAAGTTCCATATACGTACTTGTGGTCACCGGGCCTTGTGCCCAAACCCAATGATTGGGGACCAGAAATTGATATCGCTGGTTTCGTTTTCCTGGACCTTGCAGATACATTCACACCACCGGACGATCTCGTCAAGTTTCTCGATGATGGAGAGCCACCAATTTATATTGGGTTTGGTTCTATTGTTGTTGATGATCCTGACAGATTCACTGAGATGATCTTTGAAGCTGTGAAGAAAGCTGGAGTAAGAGCATTGGTTTCGAAAGGATGGGGTGGCCTTGGTGGTGAAAATACGCCTGATAATGTGTTCATGCTCGAAAATACACCGCATGATTGGCTTTTCCCCAAAGTTAAGGCGGTAGTGCATCATGGCGGTGCTGGAACGACTGCAATAGGCCTTAAATGTGGAAAGCCGACAATGATTGTTCCATTCTTCGGCGATCAACAGTTTTGGGGATCTATGATTGGTACTTCAGGGGCAGGAGCAGATCCAGTTCCCTACAAGGAATTGACAGCTGATAAATTAGCAGAAGGTATCAAGCAGTGTCTGACGAACGAAGCTAGAGAAGCGGTAGAGAAGATCGCGAAGGATATTGAAGCTGAAGGTGATGGTGCACAGAATGCAGTAAAGTCATTTCATCGAAGTCTTACGCTCCGAGGCGAACATTCTATGCGGTGTTCGATTTTGGAAGATCGAGTGGCGGTTTGGACCATGAAAGGGACGAATTTGCGATTGAGCGCATTGGCTGCTGAGCTGTTAGTGGAGAGGAAGAAAATCACCTGGAAGCAGTTGAGACTCATTAGACATCATGAATGGAATGATTTCGAAGGACCAGGTGAACCTATTAGCGGTGTTACAACAGCTGTTACAGGAACTGTTACGGGGATTGCTGCTGGTGTAGGTAGTATACCCTTTAAGGTCAGAAAGACTATCAAGAAAAGAAGTATGCATGAAGAGAGGAAGAAGAGGAAATCGGAAGGTACACGGAAAAGTGGAAGTGGAACCACTCTTATTGAAAAGAAACCTGATTCTCAAGAGAATGTCGATACCTCGAACACTTCTACACTCAACAATCAAACGATACAAGAAGAGAGTCATCAAGATGAAAACGCTAACCCATCCAAAGAGACCGAAAATACCAATTCAGCAACAGAAACACACGATACTAGCCCTGAGGCTGCCGTGAATTCTACATGTGATGCTGGTATGGCAAATCATACTACAAGCGGTGAACCAACTCGCCAATACTGTCAAGCTAATCGAGAAGAACAACAAAAAAATTCACAGCCCAAAAATAACATCGATAATCAATCCATACTCTCCTCCGACCCCATACATAACGAAGCCGAAGCAGTAGTTAAAGATATTGGGCATGGTTTTGGTGAAACGGCGGAAGCAGTGGCTCGTGCACCCATGGATTTAGCACTTGCTCTCGCTCAAGGTTTTCATAATGCTCCTCGTTTATATGGAGATACGACCGTAAGAAGACCAACAAGAATCACGGGTATGAAGAGTGGATTAAAGGCTGCCGGTGAAGAATTTATCTTTGGCATTTATGATGGAGTTACTGGATTAGTAGTACAACCATACACCGGAGCTCGAGATCACGGCGCATTGGGTTTTGTAAAGGGTGTAGGAATGGGTCTAACGGGTTTCGTCTTGAAGGATATTAGCGCCATCGTTGGACCTTTTGGATACACATTAAAAGGTGTCCATAAAGAAATGGTGAAGAACAAACAACCTACTGCGTTTATCCGAAGAGCGAGAATTCTCCAGGGACAACGAGATATAAATGTACTCGATGGAGATTTAAAAGAGAGAAAGGGAGTTGAAGAGAGAGTTACGCATGGATGGAATGTCATACAAGAAGTATGGAAATTGATGGACGAGAAAAAACGCGACGGAGGAATGGGATTGAAGGGGAAATTGAAAGTCATGCGGGAACGTAGAACATGGCGTTCAAATGGAGCATTTGAGGGGGTCGGAGCTGCGGAGAGAGCGGTACAAGCGAAGAAGAAAGGGGATAGAGGGGGTGTTAAGGTGGTTTTCAAAAGACAGAGGAAGGAATTGGAGAAGGCGGAAAGACCTAGGAAAGGAGTCGCGGCAGAATTGGAGGAAGATAAAATTAGGAGACAACAGGGGATTGAGAGAGACAATGAGGGAGAGGGAGAGGGAGATGTTCATCCGGAAACAGGACATGATGAAAGGCAGGTTGTGGTTGAAGAGGGAAGTGCGAAGCCAGAGGGAAAGGATACGCCACAATTGATTGCTTGATTGCTGTTTATTGACTTGGCTTTCCTGATTCTTTTTGCATCTTCATTCACATTGTGGGGAATTCTACTGATGATGAAATGTTTTTTCTCTTCACTTTTCTTTTCATTTTCTTTCTTCGAGGGAGAGGCTTTATTTAAGATTCTTTGCCTTTGTCTTGATACCTTGGGTGTGGAGTTCGATTGGCGAGATCATGCATTTGCATCAGGAACGAGCATTGAGTGTCTCGAGTGTCTATCTGCATGATATCGCGCTGGTACATAGTCATATGATACAATATATATCTGGCTAGAGCATATATTGATGAACGGCTGAACGAAGGGGCGGAGGGGCGGAGGGATAAGTAAGGGACAGAGTAATAAATATACGAGGAAGATGAAGATTAGTTTGGATCAAGCAGGTTCCTAGATAGATAGTTTGATAACTGATAGATGATAGATGAATACTTCACTCTATGTCTTGTGTTTTGTGTGGGAGGGTTACTCTTTTGTAGATTGGGATTGGTGGTATGATGTGATGGTTTTTGACTAGTGATTTTTGATTTTTGAGGGTGATTTTTAAGGGTGAGGGTGAGGGTGAAGGTGAGGGTGAGTGTAGTGTTTATCAAATTCTTATGTTTAGAAAAAGGGGGTGATGTGATGTGTGTTGAGGGATGGGAATGGGAATGGGAATGGGAATGGGAATGGGAATGGGAATGGGAATGGGAATGGGAATGGGAATGGGAATGGGGATGGGGATGATGAAGAGAATGTTTGATTTAAGGGAACTATATTTCATACTATTTAGTTGTAGGAATAAAGAGAGCGAGAAATAAAGAAAAGGAGGAAAGGAGGTGGGGAGATTGATTTGGTTGGTTGATTGGCGAAGGATGGGATGGGATGAGATGGCATGAGATGAACTGGAATAAGATAGGCATCTAACGAGTATATAACACATCATATCAAATTCTAATATGAAGTCTTTATTCTTCTATTCTTCCTCTATTCTTTTCTTTACTCGGTGATGATATCTGATTGTTTAGACTCAAACTCAAACTCGAAGTCGATATCCTGCTGCATCTGGATTCTCAACTCATTTACTTGGTTAAAGAAGCTGTTTATTTCTTTTTCGAACCTTGCGGATTGGCTCAGGGTAGGTTATTCTTGTGCTGCAGCCTGCTGAAAGTAAGGGAAGTTCATCGTTATATCACTTGTATTTTTGAATAGGGAGAATTTGAGATGGAAGGTATAAGCTAGGAGAAGATAGAATCTAACATTCAAGGCTAATATTTATAATATTTCAAGGAGGCTAGAATCTACAATGAAAGGATGGAATCTACAACTGAGAACTAAAATCTATGAATTTGAGATAGATTATATATATAGAATCTAACCATTATAGGATGGATTCTAAGTGGTATGAGAGTAAAAAGATTTCAGGTTGAGCGGCATGAAAGTAATTCACCACTGATTTTAAGATAGTAAGAGGTACTGGGAATGATAAAGTGGGTAAAGTCAGGCAGGGTATTATTATTATCGTCTGATCTAATCTAATCTAATCTATTGAAGTGTCGAAAATTTGAAGGAACGGAACAAATGGAATATGTTGATGTATTAAATTAAATGTAAGAGATAGAAAACTTTTGGTGAATGTAAGAAAGCCCGAAGCGAAAAGATTGAAAGATGTTCCCTCTATCCTCTTCACCAACCACAATTCCTTCGCTCATCAATGTCCTTTTCACTACCACGATCCTATTATCTGCGGCTCCTACCCGAACCGCGAGTACCGCGTCTTTCAGAACTAGGATAGGCTGATCGAGGGATAATGACTGATGGCTCGACGCCCCAGCCAGGGCCGGAAGCTGTTTCATTCGCTGCTGCGGCATTGTCTAATTGCTCGTTTTCGTACTCGTCGTCATATTGGTTGTATAATTCCTGGTTGAAAATGGGTTGAATTGTGAGGGATTGTTGAGTGTATTATTATTATTATTATTGGGATGAGTATAAAGAAATATATTAGCTTTGAGTATTTATATGTATATTTTGAACTATTAATAGAGGTATTAATAAATAAATAAAAATAGATATAGAAGATAGTATTTATTTATAACTATTATTATTAATAAAAGCTTAATTATAAAGATATTCTCCTTATATTTCAATTATAATAAAGATATTATAAAAAAGAATCTTTTCCTTTTTTTAATCGATATTTAATAGTTTGAATTATATATTAATACTTTCATTGAGAATAAGATTCTATGAAATTTATAGGCGGTCTTGCCTTGCAAACTTCGCAGAGACTAGGGTTCCGGCCAATATTCAGTGCTACCGGTTCCGATCCTGGTGGCGTGGATCGGCTCAAGACTGGTAAGCCTTTGTATAGGTATAAAGGTCCCCATTGCTCATCTCCAGTCGAATTGTAAAAGTTATCAGGGACATGTCTCGAAGCGCTGGCCATGTAATTGTTAAATTCGAGCTCGTTTGCGGAAACTAGCTCGCCTGTCTCTTGTGAGGACTGTTGCTGAGAGGTTCCAACAGCATGATGATATGATGTCGAGGATGAAGAGGCTTGCTGATCGCTTTATCGCGGTGGCTCTTGATGAGATCTTCCACTACCACGGGAGTGTCTTGATGATGGTGACCGGCGTGAGTCTCTTGTACGCCTTTCGCTACTCCTATTGCCCAATATATCTTTTTTCTTAAAGGGTTGAGATGGCTTAACTCAATTTGCAACCGAGTGTTTGGATGTAAGTATCTGACTTTTGAAAGCTTGGAATGTATGTGAATGTGAGCTTATATAGATGTAGATATTTAGAAGCAGATATAATTCTACAGAAAGCACTTCAAGAAGGGGGAATCTAGCGCTTATAAGCACATTTGGGAGCTAGAAAGGTGTTGAAAATGTGCTTCGAAGATGATTCGAAAGGTGCGAAAACTGTACATTCATATGCCAACATGACTCGAAAAGAGAAGAAAAAGACATAGTCATAGATAAATATCATAAATATAAATTACTCATAGGGTTTCATACTATATGACTCGAGAGAGAGTTGCTCATAATGGAAATACAATGAGTATGATGTAATGACTATAATACTAATGAGGTTTATATGAGTATTGTTCTCGGAATAGGATTATATGTAACTGTCGAATAAGTTCAACAATACTATTCATCCCAATCTTACTAGCGAGGCCCTTTCAGAAAGCACAAAGACCCTCGAATAGTGAGATTGGATGATTCCTAATCCAAACTATGTGTTCATTCAGAAGTAATTCGATAATAGAATCAATGCGATTATGTAATGATTCTTGAATGACTATACAAACATCACTTGACAAAAATATGCACAATACTAGAAATAATTAATATGTAAGTATCATTCATAGAATTGATATGGAAAGTCATTATCGTAGTATTATTATTATGATTATAAAATCAGGCAAGCTTTTAACCTATCCCATCCATCCTCTATACCAAACACAATCCCTATTACATTTGTGAATGTCCCTTTCGCTATCATAAGTATTTTAGCTCCTTCGGCTACTACCAGCACCGCGACGACTATGGCGGCCGCTACCACTATTCCAGGAGGTAGTTGTATTACCCCGGCCTTGAGATGCGTTACTGCTTGCCGGATAGTAGTGTTCGTCCTGAGGTCCATTACCAGTCGTCGAGGAGTATTGACCACCCTGAGCGGTACCAGTAGTTGTTGCTGGGTAGTGACTTTCAGCTTGAGATGCGCTACTACTCGCTTGGGGGTGTAAGGATTGTTCTCGCGTATCGTAGGAGACAGCACCCGAAGGAGCATTACCAGCATAAGCATCGTAATCGCCGTAATAATGATCAAAGGCGGTATTATCACCGTTTGGATCCGATGCCGGCAACGGCGCCGGAATTCTATTCTCATCAGCCTCATAGACTCAATGTTCCTCATTTGTGACATACTTTGGATATCGACAAGTGTTATTCTGGTAAGCCAATTTACAATCATTACGAAAATGTAAATGCTTTTCCTTCCAATCTCGGGTCCCGTTGGTTGAGGTACCGCATCCTGCACAATAATCAGGATCGTCTAATGCGTTTGGGGGTCGTGCTATTGGCTCGGAGCCAGGAGCATAGCCGGATGTTAGCATACTTATGCCTATGCTGGTGGATGTAACAGTAGTGTCGTAGCTTGGGTAATCTTGGGGACCGCCGGTGAGACGATGTTCCATGGTTTTGAATCTGGAGAATATGGAGAGGGGAGTAGGTAGTAGGGAGTTCCAAATAAGTTTAGACAGAAAATGATTGGCAGCAACGTTGCAAGGGTTGATATGTGTAACGGAATGTATGTATAAGATGCTCGATTAGAAAGTTTCAACACCAGAACTATACGTTTGAGCTGCGAATGAGATACTTTAGTGCAGGTGGATATGTATATAGATATATCTTCGATAAAGAAACGAACAGATGCAACTCAACAGAACTCATTTCCAAAAAGACGAATCCAGCCCTTTTATATCCATTCTAGAACTGGAAATGGGCGCCAACAGTGACTCGAATATAGAAGAACAGGATATATTTGTGTATACAATGTATTAGATATACATTTTCCATAAGTTTTGACTCCATGTGGACACAAGAGTCACTCGAAATGAATAAAAGAAAACCCTCTAAGATGTTCAAAAATAGTAAACATGCAACAATAATCATGAAGCGAAAGGGGAATATATGACTCTCACACCTACAACCCCTTCGAATTCACCATATAGTGACTCCAAACCATCAAAAACGTGGCTTGAAAATGACTTACGAATGACTATAAATAGCATATATTGCTCAAGAAGCCCATATGTTGTATCAAAGCTCCTATATATGAATATTGTTTATAGACTCCGCATGGGAAGTGAGTGATAATGTATGCTTGCAGTCATATGACCAGAAGAGTATGGGATCATGGATGTACACGCGACCTCGAGAATTATGAACACTAGAATACTCATTATCGAGTATTGAGAATCGAGATTACGTTTTAAGAGGATACAGATTCATCAATCAACCTCGCTGAATGTCTCCGAAAAGAAGTAGAGTGTACCCCGTAACCGACAAGTAGAGTACATTTCCCCAATGACGAACTAGCAACTCAATCATGTTGAATAAAGATTTCATATCCACTCGAATACTCCAATAGCTAGCCTTTGCACCATTGAACACTGCACTGCACAATCAGCTCACCAAATCAATGTGATTACATCCCTCAAATCCAGGTCCTGCATCAAATCACAGTATTAATCAACAATAAAATATAGATACTCAAATCATATTACCATATATTGCTCCCATACGCTATGCATGCGCGATGTACCTTGCGCTCCTAATTGTCCATCCAAACCCAAGAACTCGCCCATCTTAAAGACCAGATCTGGTAGGGTATGTAATACATAGTAGAACTAAAAATAAAACGCCATTCACAGAATGCCCTCCTCAACCGTTGCCCCTGGATTTTCACCACCTAAAACCCAAAACTATCCAACAAGCTGTTTGCCTCCGGTTCCTCAAAGACTGTTGGCGGTGGCTTATGGGTTTGTTGTCCTTTTGCCATATCTTTATCATCCCCAGCCACAGAACCCATTCCAATCCCACTAGCCGGTAAATCTGCCACCACCAGCGAGCTTCTCCTCCTCAGCATCTTTCTCGGATTAATTTCGCCATCAAAATTCTTGAAATCTGGTTTAGTGGGAAGAAGGAACTCCCAATTCCTAACCAAATCTAATGCTAACAAATCACAGCCCATCCGATCATACAACCTGGAATTATGTAATACGAAAGCCCATTCGACTTTTGGTGTTACTTTTGAGGCACCACGTAGGGTTTGGAGGGTTTTTTGTCGAAGCTGTGAGTACAGGACTACGAGAGCAGGGTCGTCGGTCAAGAAGAGTTTGGCATTCAGATCTGGTGATTGGGGAGTTTCGAGGAGGGTGTAGACCGGAGACTAGAGGGGACATTAGTATTGTAGGAAAATCTTTGAGAAAGAAGAGAGGTTCTCACAATTAAAGCTCGCACGGCCATATCACGACGATGTAATATCCAGAAAGCCCATGATGCAAGCCATCGGTTGCCTTCTTGAGCAGCTAACGGTAAAACCTTTTCTTCGAGAAGTTCTTTGAGAACAGGTCCATGCTCTCCTTCGTACACACGAGTAACTGCTATAGCTAATTGAAGATCCTTGAGTTGGCTCAGAATCACGTTGACAGCATCTTTAAGGCAATCGGCCAACAAGAAGAAAGCGGCAGCATATTCTGATTATGGTTAGAAATATTGAATAAGACCAATCAATGCATTACTTACCAAACCGACGTTTCCCAAGTAAAGCATACGCATTCTTCATTGCTGCAGTTCTCCACTTCTTTTCCGAGAAATTATTTGCTAGAAGTCTTGTGGTAGCACCTTGTTCACGGTTCCATGCAGCCATACGCCATAGACCCTGTAGTACCGCCTTTTTCTTAAGAGCAAGATAGTACAAACTACAGTCTATGGGGTTTTTAAGATCACTCTTCGTATATTCATTCCGAGCAATCACTTCGAATTGAGCTTTCTGTTTTTTGTTAGCTTCCTCGAGTTTGGAGATATAATATTTACATACCAGAGCATTTGCATCCGTCATCCACATAAAGATACCACTCTCTCGTGCATGTTCCCAAAGCATTCTTCCATGGAATTGTCGTGATACCATATCGGCCAGAATATCCTGACTGTTACTATGATATGCCCAATTGATCTCCCTCCAAGAGAGGCTGAGTTCATTCGCACGACCACGACGTAGAACATGCTGTCTGAAGAATAACATAAATCTTGCGGCATTATCGTCCATAGATCTACGTTGACGTTCAACGATAGCGACGCATTCAACAATATCAGCCAGATGAATTTGCTCCTGCCTTGAAAGTTGAGGCAGAGCAATCTGTGTCAATTTTTCGGTTATAGCGGCCGCAACGCTCTCTGTGACTGTTTCCACCTCATCATCTTCGGAGAAGCCATCAAATGTCGACTTAATTCCTTTGCTAGCTGACGGTGCATTTTCCGAGCTGATGTAGAAATCTTCTATGTTCATCCCAAGGTGGGAATCGATCGGTTCACCCTCAATATAATACTTGAGGATCTTATAGAGTGCCAATAAAATATGCTGAACTAATAAGTTCTTTCCAGCAAGGATATACTGGCTCAGAAATTGTGGATGATAAACCGGGAGTGGGCCGTTCAACCTTGAAACGATATCGAAGAGGTCCCAAGGAGTTTTACGAGGAGGTAGAAAAGTTGATGCTGACGAGTCAACCTCTTTATCATAAACAAATAATTGGTTACCAGCACCAACGATGAAGTTGCCACCTCCTAACCAAGTTGAATCGCCAATTGGATGGGGTGTCAAATCTCGGATATTGACTTCGCGGATTGCTGCCCATGCTGGCCCTTTATCCAGATAATCATATCGCATTTGAGCCAATAATATAACGCGGTAACGGAAACCAACAGCAAGAATCGATTGATCGTCAGGCGTTGAAGTCCAATCCAAATCTTGAATAGTATCCTGGGATTCGTAATCCTGAGAATACTCAAGTCGTGCACCTCTGACGTCCCAAATGGTCAATTCCGATCTACTTGAGTTTACAAGTGCAGCTTTCCTGATGGAGCTCCCACTAGCTAAAGCAGGTTCACTAATACCTGTATCTACTGAACAAGTCTGTAGCCAGTCAACCGTTTCTTTTTCGATGTCAATCCGGGCGGTCCAAGATCTCAACAGTCCAGAATGCGTGTAGGAAATTGCAATATCTCTTGCAAAAGTATCTAAGAATCCCGAGATAACTGGAGGGGATCCAGCTGGATCCACTGGTAGAACATAGGCTAAATCGTCATCATTTCCAAGGTCAAATTGACAAAATTCGCGAATGGAAGCTTCTTGATGGTATCCATTGACCTGAGCACTTCCCCTTCTTTGGGGTAATCTGACCTCCCATACAATACCCTTCATCTTTGAAGTAATCGTAGCGACATGAGCAACAGGACCCTCCTTATTAACCTCAGGTAGCATGAGAATACACAAAGGTTTTCCTATGATCGAAAGCTTACAATCTGCTAGTTTGACAGCTACAGATTGTCTAGTATCCCATAGGGTAATGTGATCGTGGTGTAAATAGATCACAAAGTTTCCCTTTCTCATGACGCATATCCTATGGACGTGTTCAGATTGTGTGATAATACTTTGGCGGAATACTGAAGTTCCACCTGCATGTTCCATATGCTTCCAAACTATACTTTCGTTGCCATCTGTTCGCGAAACCACTGCTCGTCCACTGACATTGCGCACAATCTTCTTGATGGCAGCTGAATGACCTGTCCATAGAGCTTTCGATTTGAATCGATGTGACCTCGGTGAAGGGTCAAACAAGTTGGCTACGTCGGCTTCGAAAAACTCAATTTTCCCATCAAAATGGTGGACTAGAACATTGAGATTACCACCAGGATGGTTGCAGAAATTATAAAGCTGAACATAGCTTGCGTCATCGCCCAGTTCCGCTGGCAAACCCAATTCCAGACCATCAACATGTGCAATGTTAAAAATGTTTGTCGGTTGTTTCGTTTTAGACCCAATATTCTCCAATCCCCATGCAGAAAGATGACCATGTTCGTCTAGCACAACGCAAATTTCCGGATTCCGATTTGCAACTTCGATCAAATGCGCCAGGGCGTGGTCCTCTTTCGAGTCGGTCGCTGCTCTCTCTTGCACTGCATGTTCAGTGGCAACCGTAAAGTCTCTTCCATCAATGATAAATGCGAATCGTAATTTCGACACCTTTTCTCCGTCCAATCCTCTCGGTTGTATAGATTCCTGTAAATCGATCTGACCCCAAAGTTGTAGACTCTGTAACGAATGCATATCTGTAGGTGCCCAAATCCTTAGCAAATTGTCCGCGCACACTGTATATAGCACATTATCGATTGTTTGGTCGATATGGAACGGTCTTCTCCAGTGCATATTCGTGACTGTCCGCGGATGTGGTAGGTAGGTAAAATCAAATCTCGAGTCGTCGTTCCCAAATGATAATCTCCTCCATATCTTCACAAATCTGTCATATTTTCCACTAGAGGCAATGAATGCCGAATCGTACGAGAAGTTTGCGAACTTGACCGGATTCGCAAGTTGTTGTTTCCAAACCACTACTGGCGCATCGATTGTTGAATACAAAGTAAGCCACGAGCTCCCCACCAACAACTCTTCTGATATTCCCCATGATAATGTGTTTGCTGTGTCAATCCCGCTCTCATCAATCGAGATGCTATGTTGTAGAGACCACTAAATATATTCAGCGCCGCATCTTAAGAGGCCAGTTATGGTTGTGTAATGGTTACCTTTAGCACCCCTTCATCCTGGCCATATGGTTTGTAAATCCGGACATTAGATCCCGCACACGTTGCTATCTTCCCACTACTTTCTTCCAGCGCAATAGCTTCGAGTTGAGTGTCGTCGTCATCGTATATCGTTTGTAGGATCGCGTCCGCGCCGGTAAGTATAACAAACGCATTTCCCGTAATGTAGGCCTGCGCATCACGTTAGCAAGGAATAAAACTATACAAGATACCCGGAAATTCATTGTAAACTCACTATTAGCCTCCTGTCGTTCCAATAACCAGTACAGACAGCTTGAAGCTTGGCCTGTGCCTTTCCAGGAAGCACTGCTCTCATACCTACTTATCAGAGCGCATTCCGGAGCATATTTCCAGTAAGTAACACAAATAAGTCTCTCAATATGAGTAATTTTCAATGGCAAAGAGTAAAAGGAGTCGAAAAACAATTAAGTTTGTTGGTGAAGAGGATTCCCAATTATTGTAGCTAGAATTGATGTCTCGGTCAATAGATAGTGCGGTTCCGTACAAGAAATCAGCAGGATGACGATGATCACCCAGGTTCTTACATACACTAACGTTACGCGACTGGGAAAAAAGGAGGTCGAACATCATACGGTAATACTCATCACCTCACAAAATCTAAGATCACCATTATCTTATCGTCAGATTCTTTCCAGATGGGTTTGAAATTCGAAAGTATATAAAATGTAAAGCATAAGGCTATAAGCAACCAACAAATAATTTAATTCATATTATTACTTAATAGTTAAGTAGAAATGTAGAAAGGTCCGACTGACAAAATCAGAGAGACCCCTCGACCTTGAGATTGGATCCGAGTACCTAACGATTGTCCTCAAACAATACTGTTGGGCTCTGGATGACAAGTACGACTATGTGTCTATATAACCTAAGAACAGTAGCTCTGGTGGGAAAAAAAATCCCTCTTCATACTTACAACAATAATTTTTTCGTGGTGATCAACGCGTAGTACAAGTTTCAAGGGAGTTCCTCGCTTGAATATCATCCGATGAAGGATGGGACAACAAAATTGGAATATTACAAAATGACATTTTCGATTCAGAGAAGTATACCGAGATTGGGGGCATGCGACCGCACATGTAGTTTTAGAGCCCTAACTGGCGCCGTTTTGGCAATGTCTCTTCAAATACTAGGGGGAATACTGAGTAGAATAACAATAGAACGAAATGATATTTACATACTATCGCCTATAATACTCTCCAAAGACTAGAAAGTGAGTTGGGTTTGTATATACATATCACAACCATACGAACGTTTGCACCATTAGAAGCAGATCTATCCAAATTTGATGATATATGCAATCTTACTACATCACGTCATAAATTTCACTATTTTCACTTTGGTATTGGGAAGAATGTTTTCTTTAATACTTTATTATGGATATTTAATCTATTCCAATTGTCCCATTCCATTCCAACCATTCATAAGGGGGTATCTATACTTCTTTAACCAAAAACGCCGTCTTAAAAAATTCCACCTTTTGTCATTCCAGCATAATCATTCCCTGATGCTCCTGAACTCGCTGAACCTACTCTTGATTGGAGCAGTTCTGGGGGTTTGCAATGTCCCTCTGGCACTTGTAGATTGATAACGTACAGATGCAGCAACTCTTCTTCGAGAGGGTGTAGCCATGTATCCAGGGGTTATTGGATTCAAGACAGCCGGTCTCTTCTCAATAGCCGGTCGCTTTTCGTAAAGTCTTCGTGAGATTTCATCCATCTCAACTTCATCTCCAAAATCTGACCAATTCTCTGCTGTCTCAGTTCCAGGAGGTGTGCCATCCTCCACGATTGGTCGCTGATTCGCAGTTCGCTTTTGCCAGTGATGAAGCATCTTTCTCTGTCCCCTCCTTGTGCTCCTATCGTGCACTTCCTTTGCAGTGTTCGCCCTGGCTTTTGCTTGGATCGCCTTCAATCTCCATTTTCGAAGCGCCTCAGATTGATTATGCTCCTGGTGGTCAAGTGTTGCCTCGATGTTCAACACTTGTAACGACTCGGTGCGATTTTTCCATCTATTGAAGAATTTCCTCATGACCATCTCTTTCCAAAGGGGTTCATATTCGGCTACTTCATCCGTTCGAGCTCTCCATTGGTCAAACTTGTCCATACCTATGATGTATGTTTTACCTTGGGCGTACTGACCAGCCTGCTCATTCAATGCCATTTGCTCTTGTGCCTTGGCGCGCCAACAAGAAAACCATCTTCTTGCAATAGCGTATTTTCTGTTTCTTCGAACTTTGATATATGCTTGTTTACGCTTTTCTCGTTTCGCCTTGAATGTTGCGTCTCGCCACGCATACAAAGCCGTCCTCATTAGGAAGAATTTTCTGCATCCGCGAGCGGTCTTATTATCTATGGCGATTTTCTTGGCTTTCTCGCGCATAGAATCGAAACATTCACCTAGAATTCGTGGAGCTTGAAGTTCCGTCGCTTGGGCTTCAAAATCAGCCTTTTCATCCATTCTTGCATACCAGCATTTGAGAACAGACGTTGCTAGGTTTGTGTTGTCGTATCGTCGAGCCGTCTCTTCGCGTTCCCAGCGTCTGCTTCGTGTATCTTGAGCCCTATCGAACCAGACTTCCAAGCATGCAAATTTGATATCTTCCTCCCTCTGTGCCTTTGCACCTTTTAACTTTGTCTGCAATTCCCAGATTTTGAAGGCTTTGGCTACAGCACGGCCTTCTGAAATGGCCTGTGATATCTTCGCCCTGGTCTGATGCCGCCATTTGGTAAATGCTTCACGGAGGATCTTGGCACGATCGATCTCTGTAGCTTGTTTCTCTTTCTCGGCACGTTTTTTCCAACTATGCAAAGCGCCTTTGAGTACACCTGCATTGTGGCCATCCTGTACCCTTCTTCTAGCAGGGGCTGTCTGAGCTTCGCGGTGCCATTTCTGCATAGAATCGGCTTTTTTCTTTGTTTCGGCTATAATCTCGGCTTCCTGGTTGAGTGCAACTTGTTTTACCGTCTTTTGTTTCCAAGTTTTCATGGTTTTCTCGACCGCCTTCAGTAAATTCTCGTCATCTGCTAGCTGAGTGGCTTCGGCCACAGCTTGTGCCTTTTCTACCCATGTTGACAAAGCCCGTTGCTTATTCCTTTGCTCGACTTCTTTGGAAAAATCTGTTACCTTTTTCTTCTCGGCCATCTTTGAAAAGACTCGCTCAAGCATGTTACACTTATCAACTTCAGCAGCTTCCAGTGCATCCACATCGATTTTTTCCTTCTTTGCTTTCCATTTGCCGAGGAATTTTTTCAGTTGGACTTGTCGAGCTTTTTCCTCGCCCAGCTGAACTTTCTCCTCACTCTCCTTCGTGTGAGACTTCCAGGCCTTGAAAGTGCGTGACCTCATCATTTGTCTCTCTGCCGCTTTTGTGGCTTCAACTTTGTCTCGAGCTATCGCCAACCAATGGGTGAAAGCCTTCTCCTTGAGAAAATCATTTCTGCACGACACGGCTCTTAATCCGATCCTTGCAAATTTCTTTCCCTTCGCCCGAAATTTCTGCTCAAATTCTAATTCAGCTCTCTCAGCTTCCAGTTCAGCCAGACGCGCTTTTTCGGCATCTTTCTGAGCCTTATAAAGCTTTGCTTGTTGAGCTTCATGTATTCTTTGTTCATGGAGTCTCTGCTCAGCCTCCAATTGAGCCTGATAAGCAAGTTCTTGCCTCTCTTGTTCATCGAGGCGTTGTTGTTGCTGCGCCTGAGCTTCTAGAAGGAGCTTTTGTGCCTTTTTGGCACGGATTTTTTCCAGCCAGCCAGACAGTGCTTGCTCCTTCAGAGCGTTGTTGTTCTTCTTCATTGCGACAGCTTTCGGTTCAGCTTTTTCGGCTTCCAAGTGAGCTTGATGGGCAAGTTGTTGCTTCTCTTGCTCTTCTTGAAGGCGTCGTTCTTCCCGAAGGTGTTGCTCTTCTTGAAGACGTTGCTCTTCATGACGACGTTGTTGTTGTTGTTGTTGCGCCTGGGCTTCCAGCAGCAATCGTTGAATTTTTTTAGCGCGAGCTCTTTCGAGCCAGCCAGACAAGGCCTGTTCTTTCAAGGCGCCGGTGTCGTGCTTCATAGCTACAGCATTCAGCTTCGCTTTTCGTTCTAGACGTTCTCTTGCTTGATCTCGCCATGAAAGTAGCTTTCTGATCACCAAATCATGAAGATAATGTTCCCTGATGATTTTCGCTTTTTTGTTTTGTTTGATTACGTGTCGAACCCATGGGTCATTTAAATCGAATACTTCGCTCGCATCATAGAATGCCTCGTCGTCCTCTTCCTCTTCTAACTCCTCAAATGAGTCATGAAATTGCTCTTCGCCATCTTCGTCGTCAGATTCGAGCTCTTCAACCTTCTGCTCCTCTACTTCTTGTTCTTCGGCTTTTTGCGCTTCATCTTCCTCAGCTTCCGAAGGGGTAGTCAACTCATCGCTGACGTCTTGATATTCGTATGTGGTGCTGTTTATGGGAATGCGACCAGATGGACGACCCCTTGAAGCACCTCTCTCTGGGTGTCGATTAATTGAGCGAATGCTACCATGTGCAGAAATCGATCTGCTCTGACTGCGAGGCGACCCATCCTCACTGGCTTCAAGCCAATTTCTAACGTTGTTCAATCCACGTTCTTCGCGCCCTTTTTGGGTGGTTCTAGGTGGTTGTGGTGTAGGTTCTGGGATAGGTTCCGGTGATGGTGCGCGAGTAGCTTCCGAAATGAAGCTCTTCAGTTCATTTAATTTTGCGGGTGTGGCAGGCCCGAGAGGTACAGGAGAAACTGATTTGTTCCTTTTATGTTTTGGCTCCTGTGGTGGAGCTTGTGCCTGAGCTGCAATCCCCAGATCCAAGACGCCTGTCTCTGAATTGCGTCGTGGTAATGGTGATTCGTTCTCATCGTTATAGAGAGTATCGCTTTCTTTATTATCTGCGACATCTTGAGAAGTAGCTTTGTTACTTCGTAGATAGTCATGTGTATTGTAATCGAATTCGAGAGTAATGCCTCTTTTGGCCAAACATTCTTCGAATTTGTCGAAGAGTGTGCCGGTGGATTCTCCAGTGACGCCGATTTTGAATATAAATCTGAAGTATCGACTGTCATGGTCGGGATGAATTCCAAGATCAGGTAGGAATTCATAGTATGCTTTGGCGAGTGCTAATGTGGGGAGTCTATCCTTTGGAGGTAGAGTGGGTAAGATATGTTGTGCGCGAACAACGATATCATGTAAAATAACCAAATCTATGAAACATGTTAGCATTAATCATTGCGCATGTTCAATTGAATTGAAACACACCATCATCAGTATAATAAGGTTCATCAGTGGTGGTTGTCCAACTGTATGATTGACCGCCGTCATACAGGGACGGAAGTGACAAAGGAGACATGGGACCTTATCAAAAGGGCATATACGCGGGAAAGTAGGATTGTTATAATTTGTACATACAGTATCGCGTCTTGGCGATAAAACAGCAGTCAAAAGCGAAAAAAGGGAAAAGAAAGGTACAGCAGGGGTATACAGCAATTAAACTGGGAATGAGAATGAGACTTGGAATTGCAAAATTTCTTTGAAGCTTTTGATATCTGAACTTGTGGATGTACGACGCGGGCTGAAGAGAGGAACATGATTTCGCGACTTTGGGTGATGGGAAATATGAAATGGAATTGTCGGACGCGACGAGAATAAAGTTTACCGGTCGAATTTTGGTGCTGAAGCTTTCTGGCGCTAATCGAAGCTAAGTGACCCTGTATTTAAAGCTAAATCTAGCGAGCTTCGACTACCGTACTTTTGATTGGATCGATAACATGTCTTATCGTGATGACTTATCATCGGACCTATCGAAATTGAACACCGTCCTTTTTGGCTTCTATTCGTAGCATCATGTACTAAAGAATTATCATAATATCTGAACTCTATCAATACAAATCATAATTCTTAGTCTTCACTCCAACATCACTCATAGCAATCACCAATTGAATCACCATATCGGGCGTACCTTTCCCAAACACCAGTAAAAGTTCACGTGCTTATTATTATTATTAGTCTTCACTAATAAGTACCTAAGTACTGGTGCCTCACTACTTTCTTGCCTCACTCACCAGCCACTCAACCACTATCACCGTCACCAAATACAAAATAATTTTATATCCTCACAAACCATGCCTCCACGAACAACACAAATAAGACCAATTGAGAAATTTGCACAAGCCGTTGCTAAATGCTCTACAGAGGTACGTTTTGATTTGATTTTTCTATCTACTTTGATCCCGCCTCACATGATTCGCCTTTCAACATCCATCCCGCTTCAAACCTTACCCCTCCATACAAACATACATTATTCGCCTCTACAGCCTCCCCATTATTGGCCACAACCCATCCATCATACATTCATCCCCTGCCTTCACGCTGTTAATCTCCTTAATACCTTGCACCTTTAAACTTTCGCCTCCACAACCCATCATTACTGTCCCTCTCATCACCGCCTCATCAAAAACTGACAACCCTAATCATAGGCCTCCCTATACGGCAAATGCATAGTAGCCGATTACAATTCTGTTCACAAAGACAAATGTCTTACTGAATTCATGAAATTGAAAGATTGTTATTTGGTAAGTGTATTCAACTCATATTTTCACTAGTACTGTTCATGACTTATAATTATTCAGATTGCCGCGAAGAAGAAGTAGAGGAGATTTGTTCATCTATTTTTTAAAGAGGAAATTTCATTCATTCAAGAGCCGTATACTATCTGTCGTCTTGTTCAACTAATTGTGTACCTGTTTGCATCGCTGCATGTGAAGTTTTATGTCATAGGTTTGAACGTATTCAAAGCAAAGTTTGGTATGTACACAGCATATTATCACGCTGCTGTCACCTCTAGTGTCTGAAGCAACCGAGATTATTCTAAACAATTTTCACGTTTTCATGAACATATTCTTTTGCCTAACTGTCGTGAATTTATGTAAGGAACATATCTTATGCAATGACCCTCATGCTTTCATGAAAGTAGGTACTTGTAAGCTAGAAAGATAGACATCTAGAATGTCTGTTTATACCCGTTTTTTTTTTCTATGAAACGTCAAATCATAACTTCAACAACCTGAGCGAAAATGTAGCTTTTTGGATCTCCTGTTCCTCTTCCAGAATGACACTTTCTTCTGCTGCACTTCCTTCTGCTTCGTTCAAAGGTCTTCGCAATGCTTTCTCAATGGCCTGTGCTTGACTAGCGAAAGCTTCACGTAGACCAATGCTCGAAGGATCTTCTAAGACCTTGTACTCCATCTTAATATCATCTGTTGGTTGAAGACCAGCTTTCTTGCGCAATCTTTGCACACGATTGATGATCTCGCGGCCCAATGCTTCATCTGCAAGATCTGCATGGAGTTCAACATCTAAGATAGTAAGAACATCCTCGTCTGTATTGGTCTCGAGGTTCTTGGAAGATTCATCATCCTTAAGACCTCGCTTGACAACCAAATCACCCTCTTCGAGCTTGATACCATCGACAACAATTGATTTCTCTAACACGTAGTTGTGAACTTGCTCACTAGTCAATCCTGGCAAAGCCTTCTTGACCTTTTGAACTTCCTTCTTCAACTTCTTTCCAAGGACTGGCCAATCAGCATTAACACTGTATTGTACGTTGTACTTAGCTTCGTCCGAGGTGAGGATAAGTTCTCTAATGTTGAGCTCCTCAGTAATGTAGCCTTCTAAAGAACGGACATCTTCAAGATAAACTGGGTCGTGATGGATGACAATCAAAGTTTTCAGAGGGGTCTTAAGACCAATTGTGCGGCGTTCTCTGGAAACTCTGCCCAACTCAATAACACGTTGCATGCGACCTACACGACGCTCAACCTCTACATCAAAGAGTTCCTCTCTCACATCTGGGAAAGCCAAGAAGTGTACACTTCGTGGATCCTCAGCCTGCAACTCCTTGGGAATGTGAGGTAACAAACGTTGATAAATGTTGTCTGTGAGGAATGGTGTGAATGGAGCAAGTCCTCTTGTTAGGGTAAAAAGGACTTCAAAGAGGGTGTTAAGTGCGTGCTTAGTGTCGTTTAGACCAGATTCACCCTTTAGACGTCTACGATTGAAACGAATGTACCAATTTGTGGTATTATCAATGAGATCCAGTAATCTGGGAACGACAGTGTAGAGACGGTAACCTGAATTTATTAGTTATCACTCACAGAAGAAACTATGAAGGATCGACTCACCTGCCATCTCCTGATTGACAAACTTCAGAAGGCTCTGACAACTAGCAAGGATCCATCGATCCATAACATTGGTGTTAGTAGCTTCGGCAGTAGGATCGAATACATAATCAACGTTCTCCACCTTCTTAAGCAATGCTACCTGTCCTTCGAAAAACTTGTAACTGTTCCACAAAGGCAAAAGAACCTTGCTTACAACTTCCTTAACTCCAGCTTCCTTGAAACGCAATGGCTCAGCTCTTACAACTGGTGAATTGATGAGATACAAACGCAAAGCATCAGATCCATATTTGTCCATGACAATGCCAGGATCAGGATAATTCTTCAACCGTTTTGACATCTTCTTGCCGTCTTCTGCAAGCACGATTCCATTGACAACACAGTTCTTAAAAGGCGAAACGCCGAATAAATGTGTACCCAAGACAAGAAGGGTGTAGAACCATCCTCTAGTTTGATCAAGACCTTCCGCAATGAAATCACCAGGGAAAGATTGCTCGAATTTATCCTTGTTCTCGAATGGATAATGTTGACTGGCATATGGCATACTGCCAGACTCAAACCAACAATCAAAGACCTCCTCAATACGTTTGAGTTGGCCTTTACCCATCTTACTTGGAATGGTGATGTGATCAATCTTATCTCTGTGGAGGTCGGTAATTTCGCCTTCATAACCACTGAGCTCCTTCAACTCGGCGATACTGCTGATGCATACCTTCTCTTCATAGTCGTCACTGACCCAGATTGGGATTGGAGTTCCCCAATATCTATTTCTCGAAACATTCCAGTCACGGGCATTTTCGATCCAACTAGCGAAACGCTTTTCCTTGACAAAGGATGGAGTCCAGTGCGAGCCTTCAATATTCTTCAACATATCAGGAACAATTTCGGGAATTCTGATGAACCAAGAAGGAACAACTCGGTAGATCAATGGGGTGTCTGATCGCGGACACATAGGATAACTATGCTTAATAGAGGATTCGACAACTAGACGCCCGGTCCCCTTCAGATATTTAATGATGGCTTTGTCGGCTGCTTTAACATGAAGACCAGCAAAATCCCGAACTTGCTCAGTGAAGTGACCGGTCTCATTGATTGGACATGGAGCTGGTCGCTGCTCGTTGATGATGCCGGCTTCCATTGCGACATTGTAATCTTCCTCTCCGAAAGCTGGTGCTTGATGAACAATACCAACACCACTGTCGTCGGTGACGTATGCAGCGTTCAAGACCTTGAAGCCATGCTCCTTGAATTCTTCATAGAAATAGTCGAAAAGCGGCTCGTATTGCCAACCAAGCATATCTTTACCCTTGATCTTTTCCACAATCTTGAACTTGGCTTTCTTAGGGTCCTTGTATAGTGTACCGAGTAATTTCTCCAACAAGATATAGTTCCTTCCCGAGGCTTCGTCGTGAATTTTGACGTATTCGAAATCTGGATGCGCGGCTAAACCAGTGTGCGATGGAAGGGTCCAAGGAGTGGTTGTCCATGCCAAAAGACATGTTGAGGGGTCCTTCAACAATGGGAAAGATACGACAACTGCAGGATCAGTGACATCTTGGTAGTTTTGATTTGCTTCGAAATTACTCAAAGCGGTGGTGAGAACTGTCGAGTATGGCATAACTCGGTAGCCTTGGTAGACAGATCCCTTCTTGAAGATTTCACTAAATACCCACCACTCTGATTCCATGAATTTGGGGTCCATTGTCTAAGATTGTCAGCTTGAAGATGCCAATCCGCTTCTATAAAGACCTACCTTGTAGTCGTTATCAAAATCGATCCAACGGCCCAATCGGTCGATTGTCGTGCGCCATTCCGACGAATATCGCATAACAATAGCTCTACACTCTTCATTGTATTTTGCCAGTCCCATCTTCATGACAGCATCCTTTCCAGAAATACCGAACTTTTTGTCAATCTCGTGTTCAATCGGCAAGCCGTGTGTGTCCCATCCGAAACGTCTCTCGACATGGTAGCCCTTCATTGACCAATATCGAGGGATAATATCCTTGATGGTAGATGCGAGTAAGTGGCCATAATGAGGTAAACCAGTCGCGAAAGGAGGTCCATCATAAAAGGTATATCGAGGCTTTCCCTCAGAAAGTCTATAATCAAAATAAACAATGTCAGGACATAATGATGTTGTTTACATTTGTTGCAGGTTGACTTACTCGAGTTGTCGCTCGAAAGCGTTAATCTCCTTCCACTTTCTAAGAACTTCTTCTTCCTCTTTTGGAAAATCCATATTTGCTTGTGTTTGAGTTATGGAAAGTCTCAAGAGTGTTAGAAGGAGTTTCCTGTGGATATAAATTTGGCGGGGTCGAAACGAGGGGCGGGCACCGAATTTCGTATGAGTCAAAATTGATTGCCACTTAGCCAATCAAACCTGGTGGTATCGAGGCTGTCAGTCAGCCTTGCGTAATACCAACCGCTAAACCTTTTAATGTCCAAATGTCTCACCATCCAATTCATCGCCGTAACTATTGATTCTAACCCTCCGGAAATGGACGGCAAGTAATCACATCAGACGGCTCGGTTTGTTGCATGATTTTTATTTATTCAATCAAGATCTGCTCAATCATCATGTTAGTAATCATGATACATGAAGTCCGAATTCAGCCTGTGGTAGTTCTCAGGTTACGAATCCAACCAGTATGACTGATTTGAAAGGCATAATATTCTGAGATGGTCTACCTAGGCGTTCCTTTCTTTTTCCCAAGGGTATTTGGTATCTTGTCTTGTTCTGTTACGGATTGCCATACCCTTACTTCCGGATAGGTATTTTCTGATCACATTTCATTCTTCCAAGCTTCAGCTGCACGTTAACACACGCCAAGTATCAATTTGGTGATATTGTTGATTACAAACCGTACTAAGCAGCATGGTCTGGAATAGTGAGTTTAAGTATATATAAGGGTGCGAAAGCTCAGATATCTCAATGTGCCGAATTGTCTTGAATGTTCGTGTTGATACAATGGCAGTTCTCCGGTCATTGTTTAAGTCATTTTGCTTTCAGGCACTCCTCTCCACTGCTACCACTTCCCAGACCGTTCAAAGCTATGATTACATGTGAGTCACAGGAAGTCTTTCACGTCATCATGTAAATTGACCCCTTCTAGCATAATCGGTGGCGGTACAGCCGGCCTAACAATAGCGAGCCGTCTGAGTGAAGATCCCCAAAATTCTGTGCTTGTTCTAGAAGCTGGGACTGATCACTCAAGTGACATTAATGTACTTGCACCCGGTCTATATACCGGCATGTACGGCAATCCTGAGTATGACTGGAACTACAAAACTGTCCCTCAGGTAGGTTCGATATTATTCTCCCTTACGAGGAGTAAACCTTGACAACTTTCAAAGATACACGCAAACAATCAAGTTATAGCCCACCCAAGAGGCAAACAACTTGGAGGTTCGAGTGCTATAAACTTCCTATATTGGACGCATGCCTCTCAGCAAGACATCAATAGCTGGGGCGAGCTTGGAAACGCGAACTGGTCATGGGAAGCCTTAGATCCATTCTTCAAGCGCTCCGAGCAATTCGTTTCACCTTCAGGTGTTGTTGAGCAAGATTTACAGACTGGAAATATCGTTACAACTTTACATGGTGACAATGGACCAATTGTTAACACATTTCCGGATATCTATGGCCCAATAGATGAAGCGTGGCCTAGAACTTTTCAAGCTCTTGGGTTAGAAGTGAAAAGTGATCCGAGAGATGGCTTAGCTTTAGGAGGATACACTAATCTCTTGAACTTGGACCTGGATGGTAGAAAGAGAAGTTATGCAGCAACTGCATATTATCTCCCTGCTTCAAAGCGACCGAACTTGAAAGTCATCACTGGAGCACTCGTGGAAAAGATAATCCTCGAAAAGGGTCACGATATAGTTACAGCGATCGGAGTGCAATATTCAAATGGAACTATTGCTCACGCAAAGAAAGAAGTAATCTTATCTTCGGGCTCAATTGGAAGTCCCCAAGTCCTTGAGCTATCAGGCATCGGAGATCCGAATATTCTCAAGAAGCAAGGGATCGAAGTTCTTGTGGACAACAGAAATGTTGGCGAGAACTTACAAGATCATGTTTACGTCCCCATCGGGTAAGGCATCTAAATATGCCGCTCTTTAACACTATGTCTAACAAAGCCTCTCAGCTTCAAAGTCAATACTGGCATAACGACCTTGGACAATTTCACCGATCCTGCATTCTTCGATGCTGCATATGAAGAATATGTTGCCAATGCTACTGGTCCACTTGCTACCACCGGTGCAAGTTCAGGACTTTTATCCTGTCCACAAATTGGCTGCGGGAACCTGAGACCACCTGCAAACTTTTCAAATACCCTCACTCCTGGATTAAAGGAGCAGTATGAATTGCAGGCGAATTTTTTTTCTAGTGAGGCAGTTACACAAGAGTGAGTGAGCTTTCAATAGGAACTGCCTTTTTTGTTCATAACCAGCAGATAATTATTAAGTTGTCTCACTGAAAACCCTGGATATTTGTACTGCTCACATAGGCCGCCGAGCCCCCTCAACCCTTCAACTAACGCTCTGTCATAGACTCACTGTAAGCGGTGGAATGTCCCCTCTCAAGTCCTACGACTCGTCCCAGCTTTTCCTTGCCTCTTCACCTGGCAACTTCCTCACTCTCCTAGGCGTTCTCGAACACCCATTTTCCCGCGGCTCCACCCACATAGCCTCCTCTTCCCCGTCCGTTTACCCAATACTTGATCCCAATTACCTTTCTCATCCCTTCGATCTCACTTTACTCACCGCCATCGCGTATCACCTCCAATCCCTCGCCTCAGTCTCTCCACTCTCCACCTACCTTCAAGGAAATGGCACTATCTACCAGCCTGGTTATTACCCTCTCAATGAAACAAACATTGAATCGTTCATCAAAGCAAATCTGCAGTCTGAATACCACCCCATTGGTACTTGTTCAATGCTCCCTTTGGGTAAGGGCGGGGTAGTTGATGAGAAATTCAGAGTATATGGTGTCCAGAGACTAAGAGTGATTGACGCTAGTATTTTCCCACTGTTGGTGAGAGGGAATTTACAGAGTTTAGTATATGCGGTTGCAGAGAGAGGAGCAGAGTTTATTATAGAGGATCAATGGTGATCACGATGATGTGATAAGAGAGAAGTAGCCAGGGCCAAAACTCACCATTGTTGAAAATCTACATGTAGACTGTTTCAAGTAACAGCATTATATAACGAATCAGCGCTTTCCCCAAAAATGATTTCTACATCAAGCTCCTATGAATTCGTTAGTATCACCATACATACAAGATACAAAAGTTGAGATACAATAAACCATAAACCAGCATCATTGACTATTATATCGTCATCAAAGTCCACTATACACCAAAACACATAAGCCGCGCTTGCACCACTTCGCCTTATCTTCATGCTGGATTGTATTCTAGAGCATTTACTTGTATGAACAGGGTATCATTTATCCTAAAGCTAAAGCTAAAAAATTAAAGGGGCAGTTTTATCCTATCATAAATCATGGTTCATGCCTCATTTCGCTTTCGTCGTCAGCTACTAACTTGACCACATACCCGCCATCCTTCTCCTAAAACAGCCCCGTTCCATCCATTCGTTCTATTTATGCTATGATAAGCTGCAATCTAAAGTCAGTCTCAACGTTTCAACAAGAAAACAAAGAATGATGCGTACCTCAATGAGCCTATCAGTCAGAGTAGTACATTCTCTGGCAACCTCATGATGGCCCTGGTACGTCGAATTCTTCCACAGCCCTCCAAAACCTATACTCCCCAATACTCTATCTAACACATCAGCATCTCTCATCGCGGCCGAGAATTGAGGATTTGAGGTAATAGTGCGTAGTAACTGATGTGCAGATTCGAGTGTTATCGAATTTTGACAAGACATAAGAACGTCGTCTAATATGCTTGTGATTGGACCAGCCCTTCTCATAATTAGTAATAATCTTGATGTAACAGAGCATAGAGAAATGACTTACAGTCGTAACATAACGTTTGACGACGATATGGCAAGTTTATTGAGCCATTGAAATGCACTGTTTTGTATGGTATCGTCTAAGTAGTGGAAGTCGACTAGCCCAATGGCGCAAGTAAGGAGCAACTCCTTCTCATTGAGACCGGCAATTTGCATTATACTTTCCATATCTGGCTCTGCATGTGGGGTACGATCTCCTTGGATGGCAGTTGCTAGCCATAAGCTATGCCCTGCATCTTCTGGATTAAGAGCTCGACCCAGGAGAAGACCAAGATATGGCATGCAACTAACATCTTGCGGGAATGACATTCCTTCAGGTGCATTAGTGGTGGTCGTGTCGAGAAATGTTGAGATAACACGCATAGCAGTAGATCTTGTCAATGAATCCGTCATGCCTTTGACCATGCAAGCAGAAACTGCAAAGTGGAAGTTTTCTGCGGTGAAATGGATTCCATATATCTCATCTAGTTGTATTGCTGCTTCATCAAGAGGCGCTCGGCCTAGTAACAATGTTTGAATCATGCGCCCGTTACCGAGTTCACCAGATGCCCCAATGTTGAGTAAGACGGCATCCAGAAATATTGCCGCGCAGTTGAAAAGTCCAATCGGAACCAATCTTACAAGGGATAACGCAAGCCAGAATAGTTGGGTCCCATAACGTGATGCCGATGGTAATTTATCCATCATTTTGGTCAGAGCTGTGACTATAGCAACCATCATTTCGCTGTCACCGTCATCCATATATCGGCCTATGCTACTTCTGAGTGCTACGAGCACTTGATAAAGTAGATCGTCATCAACGTCTTCCCGAGCCAAGCAGCCCATAACAGTAAATGCTCTGGGTTGAATGGCTGGATTGCTTTGGAAAGCAGTGCTTGCAACCAAGCTCATCCATCTGGCACGCCATGCGTTTGACAGATCAACAGTCGGGGCTGCCACAATACTTATGTCGGAAAGTAGACTGGCAAGAGATTCTGTGGCTAATAATGCTGAAGGTCCCGAGTCTTGTGACGAAGGAAGAGATGCTCCGTCTCTTGATGCTATGCTAAATAGAGATTCTTGCCGTGGCTCCGATATTGAAGATAGCAAAATCTTCAATTTAGCGAGTTTGCTTTCCTCTAACACAAATGTGGTACACATAGCATGTATGGTATTGACAAGCAAGCGATGGACGATTAATCTCAAATCGGACGAGCCTGTGTTAGCTAGCATAGTGACAAGATGGAAGACTTCGGGGAGATAAAGTTGGGACTGGACACCGCTGTCGAAAGAAACAGACAATGAAAGTCTTAACAGAACACAAATTTCGCCCCAAACAGTATTTTCGTGAAGATGCCTTGTCGGTCGGAGCGAAGTACGATTGAGAGCCTTGCGAAGCCTTGATATTAGTTTGCCCCGAATCGTAACTGTGCCAAGCGACGCAAGAATGGAACCAAGAATTTCAGTCCGCTCATCATCGATGCCGAAATTAAGAGCTGGCTTAAGAATTTCCTCCAAGAATATATCAATATAAACTTCATCCTTACAGATTATGGGCCAGATGCTTTGTTCCAGAGTAGTGCTAAGAACAACATCAGATATGGCGACTTCAATAAGCTTCCTGAAAATCACTGCGACTTTGTCTCTTCCTTTATCACTATCTGTTTCATTAGGTATGAGGTGGGTCCTTAAACTTGGTAGCCAGGGCGCCATATACACCAAGCTCAAGGGCCTTTGCGAGTACGGAAAACTTTCCCATCCAACGAAAAATTCGTTGAGAAAGTCACCAGTAAGCTGAGGCTCGGAGCGTGCCAATTGTGCACTAATTTCAATGATAAATTGAGATGGGTTCAAAGGAACACATAATTCTGAGATTTGTCAGCAAAGATCCAGATTTATGGAAGCAGTAACTCATACCTTTTGTGCTCATGAATTTGGAATCGGCTGCGAACTTAAAAGCTCGACAAAGAGCACACAATAAATTGTATGCTGCAAGACGTAGTACCGCGTCAGGACTCGCCATGTTAGTCAGAGCAATGTTGAGAAGTGTCCCTGGTACGTCTTGCGGTCTGACCAGTCTCTCAAACGATTTTAAGGTTCTCAGCTCTTTTCCATGTCTATTCTTAGCACTGCGAATGGATTGTAGAATATCGCCCTTTCTTGGACTGGTGAAATACATCACAATCTTGCCGTTGTCAGTCCTTAAACCGAATGCAGAATCATCTTCGGTCTGTATCGAAGTGGGTGCCTCGTCGACCTCTGATAAGCGGAAGATATCATTGACTGTAGCATGTAGTCTAAGTCCTGGTACAACTTCTTGTTTTTTCGTTGTTGTCACTTGGACAAATTGATTACCAATCTTGATTATCACCTCGACCTTACCTTTTGTTTTCGATAGTCTTATGATCGGTTGGAAGACGTATCTCGTGTCTGTGACAACGCTTATTGTCTCTTTTGGCAAGTGGAGTTGCGTGAGATGGAAGTGAGACTGCAAGTCTTGAAGACTACCAATTAAGTGGTAATCAACATTCTTCGGGTGGAACGCGCTATTCTCACTCTTTGCAGATAGTCGAAGGATGCGCCGGAAACATTTCCTACGCTTGTATTAGTACAACTCCTCTCAGGTCCTACTCGATACTCACCTGAATGCACTATTCATGTTGTAGACATATACTCTAGACAGCTGCTTCGAGAGCTCTGTCGGTGTAAGGAGATCAAGTCTTCGAAAGAGAGCATCTGCAGGCTCATTCTGACCGTTATAGCAAGTCGCATCAATCAAAATACCAAATGGCTTATGCCACATACGGCTTGCAATCTGCGGTATTCAGCAAACAACGTCGTTCAGAATTTACGGGGTTTTACAAACCTTCAAGTAGACATATAACAAAAGGTCATAGTCTGTTCCGTCTGTATCGATGTTGCGAAGTATAATACAAATCATCGATAATCCATCCTTTTCATGTTAGCGCATGGCGCATTCAACATGATAATGGTTACCTACCTTGCTTTCGCCTCCATCATATACGGCTCTATTTGATACTACAGCCTCCGAGCTTCGACCAGCGTTTCTAAGCATGAAATGTTGGAAGCGCGAATATGAAGGTGGTGTATTTTGTGAAATTGCTGGTCTATTCCAAGATACTTCCATTGGCGGTGGTCCGAGATTAGATATCAGTGTTCGGAGGGCATCTAAAACTGGAGTATGACTTTTAGTGCCGTCAATTGGAGATCTAAGAGAGAGTTGCCGTTCCCGTAGAACAAGTTTTTGTCGAACGTGGTCCCAGTGATCATACAAAAATCTATGTAGGGCAACGCAGGAGCCGAAATCAAACGACTCAGACTCCGCAAGTGTTTCTCTAACATTGGGAGGCGCCTTTAGTTGTTAGCTTGTTGTTTTCTACCTATTATAGAGGGACATACTGAGATCTCCCGTAAAAATGTCGTTACACGATATATATTTTGCGTCAAGAAGTCGTTTAGAGGGTACATGTATGGCTCTTTTGCCCCGAAAAGAACGTTGTTTGCTAAATTTTGAACTACTTTGGCAATAAGAAGAAGTCCTTGGCGCATTTCTTTCGATGGCGGGGATGCTATAAGCCCTTCTGCATCAGGAGCGACAATCGCTGGACAGAAAAATCGTAGGAATATAAAAGCACCAACAGCAGTAAATTTGGCATCAGGAAACCTTCTCATCACACAGGAAGATATCTAAACAATATCAGTAGTGCAACAATAGCGAATTCGATTAGCTTACAATATTGCAGATCTTTCGAAAAGACACTGGAATGCGGGATGCAGAATTGCATATATCATCGATAAAGACTTTTGTCACTACACGAAGTTGAAGGGCATTTTTCTGCAACTCTTCGGGGGATGTTGTTCTGGCAGGATCAAGTTCAAGATCCAAGTCTTTTGAAGTGAGAACAAGGCGCTCCAGGACTTTCTGCAGTGTTGCTTTTAGATACGCAGCTCCCTTCCATTTGGCATAGACAGACAGCAGCTTAGTAGCAACACAGTTTCTTCTGAGGAGTTCAGCCTCATTTTCTAAAGGAAATTAGCATGCAAGCAGAGGTTTCATATGCAAGGCAGAACTTGCCGGTCTCTTCAACCTCATGCTCAATGAGGGCCTCAAGCAAGGCAAAGCCCATACCCCGGGAGTCAAAAATATTAAGAAGTGAGATGGTCATCTCGTCGACTTCCGTACTTGGGCAGGCATCGCAAAGTGCAATTGTAAGAGTCATATCATTGACAAGTAACTGTTAATGGCTATCTTTAGTAACGGGTCGATTGAACAGGATAAGTCTTAACACTAACCTCAAGCAGTTCATCGTACTTTTGATTTACCGCTGCATCGGACAAATTATTAAATTCGGTACCCTGTATCAAAATGTTGCAAAGAACTTTGACGAAAGCTGTTCTAACTTCAATATCTTCATGATAACCAATACCTAAGGAATGTTTGAGGCCAACATCGATATTCGCACTCAAAAGGTTGGAGAGCGCGGAAATCGCAAGCTCCGGGCTGCTCATAGAATCATCGCTCACAGTTGATGTAAGTCGCACCTCGTTCCTACCTATGTCAACCGTTTCGTAATTGAGAAGAGATAGGAACCTATTGAAATAAGTATGGAACATCTGTGATTTTAAATCGCTTGTATCTGCATCGGACTGGCCTTCCGCCGGTTGTAGAGGGAGACGATATGTCAATTCCGCTAATGCCTTCAACGAGGCTCGGTCAAGGTCCTTCTGCAGACGGAATAGTTCATCAAGACGAGTGCCTACCAAATGAACACCAGTGTCGGCATTTGGAGTCCCTGGGCGCGCAATCCATCCGAAAATCACCTCTAAAAGCTGATTACGGATACGCACATCGTGTCTCAAATTCAAGAGCTCTTTCTTTTGTGTGAGAGTTTCACATAATTGACAAATCTTAATTTTAACCCTTAACGCGCTTGCCCCATCTGCTGAACTGTTCAAGAATTTCGCAAAATTGAGTGCCAAAGCACCAATATCAACCGACATGCCTGTACCCAATTCAGCTGGGCTTCCGAGCTTCTCAACAATACTTTTGAGTAGTGCTGCTGCCTGTTCTGCGAAGATGATCCGAGAATCGACAGGAATCGCGTTGCTTCGTGGACTATCAAATAAAATATCAAGCTCTGTTTGAAGGGCTTCGAATAGAGGCATCTGTAATGCTTTGGCAAGATCACTCGAGAGGGCATCTCTAGTGCCTTCTCGTATCCTAATATTGTTGCTAGCCAACAATTGGACACTCTGCCGCATATATCGACTAAGTAAAGTCTCATCATCGTAGCTTTCAGCAGGAACCTTATCGATCCATCGCAAACTGGCAAGTACTTGGTCATCCGAGGTAGAGAGAAGAGATTGGCCCACGACGCAAATGCCACCAAGAGAGGCCAGAAATCCAGAACAATTGCGCCACTGTCCCAAAGACCTTTCATCAATAATTTCAGGCCGCGCAATAAGTTGCTTGGATAATCTAACCCATCGATCAAAGATAGTCTCCCATGCATTAATGATACCAGCTGTAGGGTATTGCATTCGACGTAAAAGGCCCCTCGCTCGCTTCTGGAAAGCAACTATACCTGTAAATCGGAAGTCTTTCGAAGCAAGCTCTTGGTACACCTCCATGTTACGCGCGCTTGCTAGGGAATGCTTTGTGAAGTCTGGCGCGGATTCAACGAGACGAATCTCTTCTGCAAATAAACAGACACTTGACGCAACTAGCTGGCAAATTGCTATGTCGGGCGAGCAAACCGTGACTAAGAAGGTTGTCTCCATCATAGAGTATGCTGCTAATCGCTCTGAAATATCTTCCTCTAACTCGGTTAAGTCCTATAACACGTGAGAAATTGCATTCGAAGATCGCCTGTCACTGCGCGACTGATCGCACAACCATTCGATGGGCTGACTGTTCGAGTGAGATGCATTTGAGAACTATATGAATGTTACTTACTTTGATCTTTTTCAAGAGATCGAGTCTTGCTTGCAAGTAGCTATGTACAAAGCTAAGAGCGTTGTGTTCATCAATGGTCTGGTTTATAATTTTGCTTGATATTGAACTGAGTATAATGGAGCTAGATAACAATGCGTCAGCTGCTTGAGTAGTTGGGATGGTGACCGGGGCTCAAAACTTACGTTGATTCCCAGAAGTTGAACTTTGCGGTACTCGAGAATTTGTAGTCTTTTCTTCGCCATGCAGACATCGTTGCTTCAGTTAATGATAACCGACAAACTTCGCTAGTTAGGAGTCTGATTTTCTCGTCCTCGGAGGTCAAAAAGGCCATGAGAGCAGCGTATACGTCCTCGAAAGCGGCGTCGTTATTGTGTAAGGCTAGATCCATGCCGATGAACAAAGCCATTGGGTACACATCCAGGAATACTAGCATGCTGTACACCAACTCCCCCGACGATGAGAATTTCGTTTGTCTATTCATGGTCACATGTTCGATAGGATAAGAGTCTCTGAATCTCAACGTTGTCCCCTTCTTGAGAATTAGCAATACATCTTGAAAATTATGAAAACACCATACCTTCATGTAAGTGCGAATGAATTCAGACAGTTTAACATATAATGGGTGATAATCACTAGCATTAGACTGCTTGGCGAAATGCGTACATGCTCTTATTACAGCGAGTTTAAAATCTGGAGAAGTATTGGGGGCAAGACAGAAAGGCGCGAGGCTATCAACGCAAGTTCTAAAGTTTAGATGCGCCAAACTGACAAATGCTGCGGTCATCAAACCAGAGTCTATACTTGTATTTTCTGCACCCACGGTATATCTCCTGAATACTGCTTCACGCACTTCTTCCTGGACATCTAAGGCATAGCTCAGAAGTGCCGAATCACTATCGAGCGGAAAGTGTCTTGCGACTCGCAAAACAGAGGTCAAACAATAAATAGCTGCTTCATTTCTGTTTCTCAAAGTCTTCCTCAGCATCTCCAAAAACGATACCTTCTTGGAGATACTGCTACTTTTAATATCTCTCATATTGCTAGCGACTTCAAAGACGTCTGGCAGAAGAAATAACAAAGACGTCTGAAATGGAAATAATAATGTTTTTCGTCTTCCCGCATCTATCATTGTGTTTGTCATATCAAAGAGCGTTTCCGCCCCACCGTCGAGCCTTTTGTGCATTGTGTGTAGTTGGATGAACTCTTCGGGGTTTCGTTCCAGCCATCGGGTGATTAATTGAGGCACGACTATTGCCACGATAGTCTGAAAAGCCTTGCGTAGGTGCAGGAAGCTGCCACACAACTCTTGTATGACAACCCCCAGTTTTCGACTATCAACCCAAAACGACGGAATTAAGCGTACAGTAACGAGCGCCTCGTCATCGACTACGGCACCATTCTGTGCTTGGTTTCCATTTGAAGATTGGGCCGCCAGCAAACCACGGAGAGAACCCCTCAAATACTCTAGAGTCCGGGGCCAATTCGAAAAGGAAACAAACTCCACAACTTTCCTTATGCATGCCTCTGTGGATTCGGAATGTTCCTGTATCAATATTGCAGCCTCCGTTGTATTCTGTTGACCATTTATACCGTTCAAAAGATCCAAGCCCGGGGATTGAGCAGCAGGAGAGGTCCCAAGGACATCGTCTAGAATGTTGAATGCCGGAAGTACATAGCCGTCCGGTATAGGATTCGAGAACAACTTTATCACATCTATTATTCTTTTGGCCAAATCATCGTCCAAAGCCTCCGGAGGATTATCACGCGCCAAAAGTTTGTTCCTGGATGCCCTTCGACCTTCGGGTTTTATGCTATCGTTAGATCTGAAACCTTGAGAGGGCGCATTTTCTCGGTCGCTAGTGTTTTCTGAAGCATTGATACTCTCCCAGTGCGTTGTGCAGCACTCCGCCAATAGCTCTAGTACGTAGAATTCTGAGTGTAAAACATGCAATGGATGCGCCGATATCGTCTTATACGGTCTCGCAAGATCTTCCAGCAGTTGCACAAGAGCTTCGGCGACAACGGCTATAGATGGTTTACTGATATCGACGAGGGTCGTGCGACTCAAAAGGGCAATCTCATCGCGATTGAGATGGTGTGCATCGGCGCCAGTTTTGTGTGGGAGCTGTATTTAAACAAGCAATTTGTTAGCTGATTTGCGACACGTAGAGGAATGCGACTCCGAGTTGGAATTATACTTTTGTAATCAGCCTCTCCACCAAAGTAATGACTAGACTTGAGTTATCACTCATGACTTTTTTCACGGACGGCGTTGGCAACTAGCCAGACTACTCAGTGATTGTCCGACATACGCTTGGAAGCATGTGCGTTCGTCGTTCTTCGTAGGGGCTTAGTGAAGCTGTGGGCTTTAGAATCTGTTTACTATCTTGTCTAGAACGGAGGAAGAGAAGCAATTTCGCAGCAATTAAATTGTAGCACCACGGGCATGACACTTATTAATGTGAGGATTTGAGAATCCAGAGGGTCGGAAAATATTAGGTGTACCTGAAGTAGCTTGAACTTTATTTTAGTTGTAGTTTTTGGGGGTTCCTTGGGACTCGCACCTCACACGCGTGTAGTCATAGATAAACAAGTTCGCTGTGGAGAAAGTATTGGGGGATGGGACTTTTTTTTCCGCTTTGGTCTCGGCAACTGAGGTTCAGCAACAAATACGTAGAGACTGTGAGTGCACCTACTATCGGCGTACCTAGGTGATAGGTATGTGAAGGTTAAATCATATTTATTCAATGCATTGTTGTTGTTTGATGTTTGGTGACTTTGTTATTATTGTACTCTACGAGTTGACAATACAAGTGGACGCCTACCTAGGGTATTTATCCTTAAAGAAATGACTTGCATACCCTCGTTTCATAATGTTTGTTACATTTACATGAGACAACGCTGAAATTTCAGGAACATGTCAAAATGTTATCGAGTTTTAGCTACCTACATACATATGTGGCCATGAAAGTGCACCAAATGCTCATCTTACATTGCTTGGACTGATTCGATTTGTCCCTTTAATTCCTGACGACCAAGTCCCAATTGTAGAATTCATTGATGCACACAAATCTAGATACACGGCACATTTTAGTCATTGCAATATTACTAATATTTGGTAACAGTGACAGAGTCACGCCATTGGATCTTCACTGATAAAATCTAGATATTTTCAAGGAACGACGTTAACATTTTGACAGAGTTTTTGACTTGAGACCCAGAAACACCCAAACATTTTTTAGGTAATGTCATGTCGTCCCAATTCTTTGCGCCGTTTGGATGATACAAGCCTGTAATATTAGACATGCATAAGATCAGATCAATATATCTCTTTTTCTGTCCCATTTTTTCCCCTCTCGATTTCTTCCAATTCTTTAAATCTCTCCTCAATTACCTCCCCTTATCCCTGTTGATCCTTTTGAGCTCTCTTGATTTCGATGTAGCAAGTTTGGCCTCTGGATCAATATCATCGTATTGTACATAGAAAAAAAACATCTTTCAATGGTAGATCAGCGGAAATTATTGAAGTAACCTAATTTAACGTCTTCCACCATAATTGTTGTAATTGTTATAACCTCCGTATCCGGGGGGAGGTGGTGGTGGATAGGCACCATATGAACCTGATGGTGGTGGTGGTGGTCCACGAGCAAACCCTCCAGCTCCGGGTGGGGGTGGCTGCCAACCTGGTGGAGGAGGCGGCTGACTGTAGTTATTATAATTGTTCTGAGAACCATAAGATTGGTTGTTATATCTAGGTGCTGTTGTTCCTGGACCATTGTAACGATTGGCATTGCCGCGATTGTTGTTACTAGAACCATAGTTGAATTGGTTGCGACCTCTTCCATCACCTTGTAACGGCATTCCACCGTGATTTCGACCTGATCTAGATGCCCTGCTTTTTGTCATTTCAATATCGCTTTGATTGAGTGCTGGTTTGCCGAAATCGACTCCTACTAATAACATAGACTTGTGAATATGGTTAGACTTGGGCATCTCATAATGTACACTAGATAAATTGTAAGCGAGATACTAGTGAAGAGTTGAAGTATAATTACCGTATTGATCGATCTTCATCGAGGCTTGGCATTGCGTCACTGTCCAACGGGAACGTCAAAGAGCTATATGGAAGGTAGTCCTCGTTCTTCTCGATCCGTCCTGTCAAACCTTCACTGACCTTGGGGTTCAGTTTCATATGAGGTGCATCCTGTTTCTTTGAATAGAATTTGCTGGTGATTTCATCATAAAGATCATGATGAGCTTCTGAGACCAGGAGAACATCTTTTCCAAGGCCATTGCGAGCTGAAACGTCCGCAGGTAACGTGGGATACACCTTAGCCATTGCATCGAGCAATCGCTCCGAATCAATAAATGGTAATAGAGCAACGCCTTGCCAAGCGAACTTCTTACCGTTCAAATCAACTACAAAGTCCTCGGGATAGAAATCGATGATCTCGCTATCTTCATTGGTCATTAGATGATGAAATTGCTCCGGAATAGCTTGTCTTGAAGCGGCTGGAAGGACTCCCATAAGTTGTTCAAACGGTCTGAAAATTCTTCCTTTCTGGAAATCGATTTTCATATCCTTAAGATTGGCAAAATCTGCGGCAAAAGGGGCATAATGGTAAGGGTAATACCAATCCCATGATGGACATCCTTGAAAGTAGTATAGCAAAACCCAGGCCAGTCCTTCCACATAGGCTCTGCCAACCTCATGACGAAACTCGATATCCTTAGGATCTCTGTTGAACTTCTGCTCATAGTATCTATCAGCGTATCCATCTTCCCATAACCTGACGGTGTCAGGGGGAAGGTCGTCTCCAGGTGTTGTTGGGGTTCCCGGTGTCCCAGAAGTGGGTGTGTTGCGTCCTGGCGTGCTACTGTCATCATCCTCAATGAGCTCTGCTTTACGTTTTCCCAGTGCAGTCGCTGGTGATTCCGCCGACGGATCATCGGCTTTAGGCTCACCGTTATCATCAGCTGACTTGCCATTCATCATCTCCTTCAGGGCTGCAGCCGCACTTTTGTTAGCGATACTGGCCTTGTAAGCTGCACCTCGGTTCATCACCATATCATGGGTCATAGCCTTGGCTTCCTTGTTGGCCGTGCCTGGAGTGAACAGTGGTAAGCCGGTCGGAGCAGCTCCACCAGGAGGCTGTCTACCGTTAGATGGCGAATCCTGTGGACCACCGTTATTTCCACGACCACGAGCATTTCGCTCATTGTTGAGCTTGCGCTTCTTTTGGAAATTCTCTTCATTCTTTCTTCTTTTTCTGAAGATGGCATCCTCTTGCTTGGCCAATCCATCGAGGATGAATTGAGCCCTTTCGAGGTCTACATGGCCATCTTTAGTCAGATAACCACCCATGTACGGAATGTTATCACGCCAGATGGCAATCAAAGTATTGATACCGTCCTCTCGAATTTCGAGACTGGGAAGATGAGGTAAGAAATCATTGCCGACAAAGAAACACATAAAAACCCAGTCGTCTAAAGCTCTTTCAAGATCGAATCTGAAAGGTTGGCTAGGAACATACATCTCTGCAGCTAGGTATTCTCGAAGAACTGAGACGTGGAGCCAAATAAATGGTTTGAGAGTAGGGGCGCTAGCCTTTTCATCAAACTCACCATCCTTTATTTTGTACATGCCTTTGCACTCTCGGGCTTCATGCCCATGTTGGCCGCATAATTTACAGGTCCTTGGTTTTCCATCATTGAAGAAAACATCTTCTCTCAATATACGAAAATGAGGTTCATGCGTTGCAAGACCCAACATGATCAAGTCGGCATCTAATCCATACATGACATGACGGGTATTAGGATCGTGATCAGGAGAAGATCTTTGAGATCGAACAAATTCCATGATTTTGTGTTCACCCTCTCCTGGGACGGTAGAATCTGAGATGATGACTTTCATCTTTGCCCAAGCGGGGTCAGTGTTGAGTTTGTATGCAATCCAATATCTGAGACTAAGGGCCAAAATGTCCATGAATGGAGTTCCCGGTGTAATTTCGTTGGAATCCCAAGCCTTCTTGATTTCCGTCTCTTCGATATGGCTACCTTGTGATTTCAACATCTTGAGCAACTCTGCCTTATCCTCCGCCTTCTCTTTTGCCTCTTGCGCGGAACGAAATCGGCGAGAGCGTTGTTGATTCATCTTGGCACGTGGCGCTACTCCGTCAATAGCAATCATCAAGAGTTTCCTGGGTCGCACCATGTTAACTACTCGATCCGTGTACTTGAAGATTTCCAACATCATTTCCTCCTCATCTTTGGGTGGGGGGCGATCCTCCGGATGACCTGAAGATTAAGTATTAGCATAAGTCAAGAATGGCAAATTGGTCTTCTCGACGATCTGGTGTATTGAGATGAACATACTACAAGGGTGAACGATTCCGTTCATGTCCAAATAAAGGTTGTCGCATTCCTCTCCGTTAGGATTTGGTCCCCTGATATCAATAGGAATGATTTGCCCATCAATTTCGCGTGGTTGCTCTTCAATGACAGGCGATACAATCTTGGGATATTGCTTGGTCTAGAAATCAAACAATATCATTAGCAAATCAAGAAACGATGAAGTTTGAGAATCAAAACTTACCAGCCATCTAAACAGTGCTGGAACACCCATTGCGAAGGGATGATCTACGATTTATTTTAAGGTGATAGGTGATAAATAAGAGAAAAGTCTTCAAAACAGGTACAGAGCTGGTATAAGTTCGAGATTGCCTTGCGCTAGTCCAATCTACTTATCAGGTTATCGAAATGTCGCAAAGAATAAATCGCGAGACTTCTCTTAGGCGTATGCGCCTTTAAAAGTATGAAAATTTTGAATATCACGGCGATGCGCAAAATAATGTGTTCCGAGAACCGTGAAACAATTGTATATGTAAAGTTGAAAGAAATAGAAACAAAACATTGAAAAGATGCTGCAGCTGCAATTCATTGTATGTTAGCTTCGGACTTCGGGCCACCAGTGGACAGGCAAACTAGGGACGGAATGTTTTTCGGTTTACCGACGCTAGAGGCTAAATTGCGCTAGTCTTCATTTGCATGTATGTCTGGAGAAGGCTCCCAAATGAGATTTGATCCAGCAAACTCCAAATTTCGAACACACATATTCCTTGTGGTGGATTCAATATGCAAAAAAGGTGACATTATGCCACTGTCTCTCAAACTTGCAAACTATTCATCCATATTCAATGTACAAATAGAAGTCAGAAAATCATAACGAAGAAGGGGGGAACTTGGGTACGACCAAGAACACCTTTCATATCCTATTTTGGGAAATGTCGAAAGTTGGGGAGACCATTTCCGTAAGTATATTCACATTTACATTTCCATTTCTATTTCCATTTCCATTTCCATTTCCACTATCTGCTTCAGAGCCCCCTAGTGTTTTACTCCCGTATTGCACTACCGAAACTAATACAAAATTGACTAGGTCTACGCTTCTCGACTTACTTCCTCTACCCTTCTAGAAGATCGACGAGCAGCATGTTTAGGCCTTCGCAGTTTTGCAAAAGATTATCCTGCTTCTGTGGCCTCTGAGGCCCTACGAGGACTAATTACAAGTTTGCGCAAAGATGGGGAGGATGTCGATTCCATCAAAGTGGTCCTTGAGACTCTTCTATTCCTCTTCAACCCGAACCAAAACAGCGCTGAAGCATCGGAGGAGCTTGCATATTTCATAGCTGATGAATTTACCACACGGCAAGATAATATAACATTACTATTGGATTTTCTGGACACCAATGATTTCTATTCGCGTCTATATTCATTACAACTCCTGTCGTTAATTTTATCATCCCGGGCCGAGAGAACTGAAGAATGTATATTTACGGCTCCTTTGGGTATATCAAGATTAGTGGCGGTATTAGATGATCGGAGGGAGGCAATAAGAAATGAAGGACTCTCCTTGTTGACCTATTTGACGCCAAGTTCCTCGGAATTGCAAAAACTGGTCGCTTTTGAAAATGCTTTCGATCGCATATTCAACATAATAAAGCTCGAGGGCTCCCTTCAGGATGGTGATAGAATAGTAGAAGACTGCCTGATCCTTCTCGCAAATCTTTTAAGGCTTAACGTTTCTAATCAGTCTTTCTTCCGAGAGACAGGTTACGTTACTAAATTATCAAAATTATTGAACGATGCATTGGGTGCCGAAAATGAAGCTGAGGAGGTGGCTGAATGGGCTAAAGTTCAACGGAATAGAAACATATATGCTCTACTTGCAGTTTTACGATTGTTTTTAATTACCGGAGGGGTGGGAACTCAAGCAAATCAGGTGTCTTTTGCGCAGCACGGTATTCTCAATCAAGTATTGCAGTTAGCATTCAGTCGATCCACAGAAGTCCAAATAAAAGCTGAGGTATGCAATCTTTGTCCACACAAAACTGCTTATATACTGATTGAAGGTATAGGCTCTCTCAACCTGTGCGGATATGATTCGAGGCAACGCAGCTCTTCAAGAGAACTTTGCTCAACAACAAGTGACCTCGGTGCTTGATGAGCCCCTAGCTGATAACAATGGTCAAAAACAACACAATGCCATTCCAAAGGTTTACGTCATTGATGGCTTACTTGATTTGACATTGAGCGTACCTACGTTATCAGCTTTTGATTCGCGTGCTGCTGCTTGTGAATGTATTAAAGCTTATTTTTACAATCACCCAGCCATCCGCAAACATTTCCTCCGCCGAGCAATAGATGGTCATGTTTCTGGGGCCGACGAGACAGCAAATGTATTGACGACACTTCTTCAACCTCTAGACAGCCATATATCGAGCGATCCATACCGTTACTGGTTTGCATCGGTTCTTCTGCTCCACTTGATATTCGAAGACGCTGAGGCGAAGAGTATGGCGATGGGTGTTGCTGAGGGCGATGCTGAAAATGGAGAGGAAGTAATAACTTGTATTCAATCTATCACTGCCAACCTAATTCTTGGCGTTCATAAAACTGTGGATGAGCGCGTCCTGGTTGCGTATCTCATGCTTCTTTGTGGGTGGCTATTCGAAGATCCAGATGCTGTGAATGACTTCCTGGGCGAAGGTAGCAACATTCAAAGTCTGATTCAAGCTGCTCTACATACAGGCGGCGATGGCGTGATGGTTCAAGGACTCTGTGCTGTTCTGCTTGGAATTGTCTATGAGTTCTCAACCAAAGATTCCCCAGTACCCCGGGCAACCATCCATCCGATTCTTGGCTCAAAATTAGGAAGAGACCAATACATAGATCGACTTACAAAACTCAGAGCTCACCCATTACTGCGAGACTTTGAAGTTCTTCCCCAAAAGCTCAGCTCTGCAGCGCCTGGAAGCTTACCTGATGTATTTTTTGACAAGTCATTCGTGGATTTCATGAAAGACAATTTCAGTCGTTTACTACGTGCAATCGACCGAGATCCTGGGTTTGAAATTGCGGTCATCGCGAATGGTGTTCAAAAGGGAATTTCTCGAGAGATGGTAGACACTTTGAGGTCTGAGCTAGACGAGAAGTCCAAGGCTTTGTTAGAGGCGGAAGAAGAGTTGGTGGTTCTGGGAGGACAGTTAGGGCAGGAGCAAGCCGATCATCGAAGAACCAAGGAGACCGCATTAGTGGAACATTCGAGAATTAAAAATGTCAACGAGGCTCTCCAGCGACACCATGAAGAAGATTTAAGGTATGTATAATTCGGGCCAGGTAAACTTCAAGGGCTAACGAGCAGAAGGAAATTGCGTGTAGAGCATGACCGAACGAATCAAGATCATCAACGACAGTTAAACGAGGTCAAAAAGGCAGCGGAAGCTGACATTGCCCGTATTCGAGCAGAAAGCGATCGGATAAAACAAGATCATCAGAAGCAACTAGAACAAGCTCAAAAGGGTGCGGAAGCTAACGCTGAGAGTGTACGGGCTGAGCATGAGCGGGTAGTCCAAGATCATCAGAGACAACTGGAACATGTTCAAAAGACAGTTGAAGCTAACTTTGAACGTGTGCGGCGACGGGCAGATGCGGAAATAGCTGATCTTCAGAGTAAGATTGAACGATTAGAATCTGATCTCACAAAGGTATGCTTTTCGTCTATCCCAATGGTTAATGGTTCACTAATATGGTACAGGCGAACAACGACCACGTTCAAGATCTGCAAACTGCGCATGATGAATACGCAGCAAACAAGGCCGAACAAGATGCACGCTTGCAGCGTGCAGAAGAGAAAATTAAGGAAATGGAGGAGCAAGTCAGCACCGCTCAAAACAAGGTTGCCAAAGCGGAGGAGAAATTTAAGGCAATGGAGGAACAAGCTAGCACCGCTCAAAACAAGGCTGCTAAAGCGGGGGAGAAAGTCAAGGAAATGGAGGAACAAGCCAGCACTGCTCGAGACAAGGTTGCCAAAGTGGAAGCGGATCTGCAGGACAAAGAGACCGCGAGACAGGCCGCTCAAAGCGAACTTGATGATCTGCTAATGGTTTTCGGCGACATGGAGGAGAAGGTGACAAAGTATAAGGAACGTTTAAAGGCCCTTGGTGAGAACGTCTCCGACGATGATGATGATGACGATGAAGGCGAAGAAGAGTCAGGTGTGGATTAAACCAAAATCTTATTTGTCTCACATTTGAGAGGCATCGGGGATTTCAATGGTGCGCATACATATCAAACTGCCTTCAAATAAGACAGACCATTTGACATTGAGAGGTTTGCAGACCTGAAGATGATTGGAGGTACCGTAGGATAGGAGAAACAACCGCAAAACTCGGTTATCCATTGAAACCATTTCACTACCAATCTTAGGGTTTCAATGCTAGAACTAAAGTTTGAAAATAAATGACCAACACTAATTACCCATTGTACGCACGCTATGCTCAAGTGCAAGAAACTTTGCACCTTGTTGTTCTAAACATGAAGAGTGAGTTTAATCGGATTCTCGTAGGCAAAGTTCATGCATTCGCTTCACCGTAGTCTTCTCTCGATTTATTGATACCTCTGCGGTCAAAAAGTAGGATTTGAACACTCTTGAACGGAGCTCTCGTCTTCGAAACATGTAGCGCGGGATAATAGTATTGACAATATAATGTTCTTATGTCCAAAATCAGAGAAATCTTACCATCCATCATGATGCCAATCCCCTATCTCATTTCAAAGTTCCTAATGATTTCATTGTAGATTATTTACTCTGGCGGGTACTTCAGACTTGATGTGATCGTGGCATTTCTTTACGCCAGTACTTACAATGCGGATAATGATGTCCAATAAGCGCTCCACAGATCAAAGTTCCAAGGCCAGTGACATGACCAGCTAGAGCAAGAGCATCACTCAAATTATAACTGTAATCTTTGTTAACCGTAAAGTATACACCTAAGAAGATATTCAAGGCTATGAAGGTAGTAATCACAAATATAATGCAAACGCAACCTCGTTGCGTATATACCCAAATGACATATGTTCTCTCTTGTAAAATAGAGAGATGTGCATGGGAACCGGCTCTCGTGGTGTCTGCCTCGAGTCCTGGACAGAGAATCCTTCGAATGTTTGATTTTAGGTCTGTGAAAAGAGTGCAATGCAACTAGAAAGGCGAGGCTCTTTTCAACGACAGCCGCTGTGTCGTTGTTGAGGTGATGCAACCTAGCTTCAAAAATACTATCATTCTCCAATAGTTCAAATTCGACCCGATCAATGACTTCCATCCGAGTAGGTCTCTGACGAGCATTGCTTGTAGATTGTACCACGATGAGATTCAAGTACTATGGTTGTCCCAGTAATTGTGTCAAGTTTCTCGTGGTTGGTGTCACAGCAGAAAGATTGTGGTTTGCAGCCTAAGTTCGTAGACGTCGACTTCAATTAAGAAGAAATTTGTTCTGCTGAGCTTTTTGTGTGGCAAATGATATGAGCTCATAGAATTCGGCATCTTAAGTGGGTGTCGACACAAAGGTAGGATCTACTTCAAAGGAATTTGCATAATATAAAGTAGATGTAGCAAAAGCAGAGTCGGTAATCTCAAATATCGATATTCACCGTCAGAGTCGACAACTTGGCCTGTGATTCTGGAAGAAATAAGAGCTCATCTGTCTCTGAGTTGGGAGACAAACTCAAGAATATTCTCAGCAATCATATTCAACAAATAATATCCACTCTCATCTCACTTCATTCCAATTTGTATGTTCTGAAGATCAGACCCATGGGATATAGTCATCTAGGTATGATGATAGCAATGGTGTGTACATTCGATGGAGGATCAAGAAGCTCTAGGATTCAGTACATTCAGCCGCAGGGGCTGGTGCCTCAACTTGTACCATGAATCCAGAGAAATGAATGTAATCCAAACACAAGGGGGATCTAATACGATAGCTGTGCCGCCCTCCAATTCACTCAGCCTGTAACGACGATGACTTCATCGCAATCATATAATTGAACTGGTACCAGATAATATTGTCCACTCGAGATATGTATACTTCTTTTGAACTTCAGAAATCTGTAACTTTGCAAATTTTCACAAATAACACCCAATGTAGATATCCTTCCATATAACAGCAACTGCAAGACGATCACAAAATATTCCACTTAAAACGATGGAAAGTATTCTGACCTACTTTGTTGATAATTCCTTCCTCGATCTTCAGAGGTTTCAAAATCAACATCATAATAGATAGATAAACCCTTTTCGTGAAAGGAAAATGTGTAACATCTGGATTCATTCAATATATTGATGTTTTAGATTGTCAGCCTTCAGTTAATACAGGAGCAAACCCGCCAAAAATCGGTAAACACCACTCAAGAAGCGGGGTTGTACAGGCCACAAACGCGAAATCCGCGTCGAAATTACAGCACCGCGACACCCCTACCCACCCACAACGCCAGGATGTTGAGCTCCCCATCCTCATTTCACACGGCTTTGGATTCCCCATCGTCGCCGTCTCCATTCTCTATGGCAGATAGCACAGATGAACGTGGGAATTCTTTAGAGAATCCACAATATTGTCAAGCAAACAAAATCTCTAGAGACATTGAGGACCATGTCAAAATATACTTTGATGAGCGGATGTGTATGGATTCATATTTTGATTACATTGGTTGTTAAGCGACTACTTACATTTTAAATAGATAACCACGCCCTCATCTTACTTTCCGATGTCCTTACCTCTGGCATTTCACATTCAACTACAACCTCGAAAGCTGCCTGTATACCGAACCCCAAGTTTCTACAAATAGCCAGCACATTGCTAGTACATCCCATTACTACGACTCGAGCCCAGCATGATCATGTTGAAGTAGCCTCCAGATCCATTACTCTTCTACGAAATACCCTTACTGAAATTGGTCCTAAGAGTGCCAATCTCCAAAAAGCATTTTCCTTTGAATCTGGCAGACACACCCGTCGAGTCTATGTCGATGGAGAGAGTGATTCTAACAGTGATGACGACGATGATATAAAAGGGATTATATCTCAAAGTGGACTGTGGAGATGCGCCAAGGACTTTTGGCAGATAGTGGGCTGGTCATTTAACTGCAGTGTTAGGTATCCCAAGAGGTGGAGGTATTGGAAGGTTCTTTTGGAGTATCTATTAGATGTGCTGGATGCGGACTGGCACGAACGAGAGACTATGGATGAAGCGGCATTCAACGCTCAAGTCAATCAGAACCAAGGGAATGAGGAACTTTCTCCCGGTCATGAGATGCTTCAAGATTCGTTACTGGTACAATATCTAAGCGTCTCTGGTCAAAATTGTAATGGAACCGCTGTTAGGCGGATTGTAAAGGCAGCCTTTGCGGACGGATCCGCGCAATCCATGAAAGCATATCCAGAAATTTTTGAGAATGAAACCAAAGACATCAAGAAAGACGAATCACAAAAACGAAAATGGGAGGGCGGCAAAGATATTAAGGAAATGGGCTTTGGTGATTTCGATGAAGAGGAAGAGGGAGATCTAGCATCAGATACATCAGAGGGTCAAGAGGAAGTAGCCTCAAAGCAGGCCAAGAAAGGCGGTCCAACATATTTTTCTAATATTGGAGACCCGGACTCTATTCGCTTGCGTCAACGAATCATAACTCTGGTAATAATTTTCCTCCTGTCTTCAAAATCACATACTAAACTTCGCAGCTATCACGCGTTTCCGCGACCCTTCCGCAAAAATCCATGCCTCTACGCGATGTTTACGATCTCCTCGCAGAGCTCACCGTAGCACTTCCTATCGCATCGTTCTCACTTCTCCTCAATATCTCTCATACATCACCTTTCCCTTCGGTGGTGCTTGTCTCGCTTATACAACTATTATGCTCACGATATCTTCCAAAATCTGCAGTTCGTCCTCAAGATGTTGAGAATTTCAAGAATGACGCACTCACGCAACGAATCCTCGAGATCTGTTATCTTCCGCATTGTCCTATGACTTCATCCATAGAGGACAATGCCAAATATTCGATCTTGGTGGAAAATCTATTCCGCCTATTCTTGACGGATTGTGAAGGTCTTCATACACCTGATTTAGATGACGCGATTGAAAGGGGAATCAGCGCAAGAGAGAAGAAGTGCAAGACGGATGGTAGACGGAAAGCAGATGCAATGAAGAAGGAGGAGGAAATTGCAAAGGTCTTTCTAGATGCAAGCTCAAGAAGACTAAGAAGTTTAGTGGATTGGGTAGAAGAGTCTAGTGCTTAGTTGGATTATTAACATCGCATTGGAGTTAATCACGTTTGGATTGAATGGGTTCACGTCAGAAAGGAGTTTACTGGTCATTGGTGTTTTCAACGATACCATTTGCTATCATGTTACGGAGGAAAAGCGGTTGTCAATTTTACGGGTTACTTAGATACGGTGGCTCGTGGAAATCATAGCAAGAGTATGGCACTTCGAGCAACATTATATCTTAATAGATACTCGTAAAGTAACAGGAAGACAGGGTCGGCGAAATTGCCTTCTACTTCGTGCATTTGGAATCGTAATTACTATAATAATATTAATACATTATCTTCGAGCTGCTGGCATATCATTCGGATCCCAGGCCTGAGGTTGCCACTCTTCACTTGGTCCTCCTCTTGCCTTCTTCCATGGATCATCCTTATATTTCTTCTCCTCTCTCGGCTGTGTCGCCGCATCATACTGTATTTCACCACTCGCCGGCTTTTCCGTAGTAACCACTCTCTCCTTCTCCACCTCCCCAGCCTCACTCGCAACAGCATTTGCCACACCCTTCCCATCCCCCCTCGGATCCATCCCCGTATATGCTCCTCCATCTCTAACCTGCGTAGCCGGCAACGCCTGCTGCCTCGTCGCTGGCTGATCCAGAAAACTCGCTTTCGCATTCCACCTCTCATCTGCTTGTCTAGCTAATACCTTTAACCGTTCCTGTCTAGCTAAATCACCCAACAATTCTTCTATACTAGGTGCATCTTCCCGTGTATGCCGCAGCCACTGATGCCATTGAGGACTTATTTTTACATCTGAATATTGAATCGAGGATGGTGTTTGGACTATTCTGCGCATGCGACCTGCGGTTATAGCGTCGCGGAATTCCCAGAAGGAATTATTTTGGAGATCGAGACCTGGAGTGCGTTGGTTAGCTTCATGAAGGGAGGGAGAGGAGTGGCGAGTTGAGAGGGGAGAGGGAAGTGTACGAACCGACGAAGAAACGTTTGCGCCAGGGAAGACGCAGGGCTTTCCATTGGTACCAGGCTTTGCGAATTGGTGATAGTGGTTGTGCAGACATTTTTATTGTGGTATTCTTTTGAAGTTGTAATAAAATGTGTACTGAACTTTCTTGGGTATCTAAGATTCCAGGTACTTTGAACTTCTTCAGCCTTATGAGAAATAGAGATCCGAAGTTTAACCACTACCAATCAACAGTCACCCAAATCAAATATTGCATGGAGCTCTTGCACATTGATACAGCTACAGGTTGGATCAGTTTTACTTGTAGAGATGTGAAGTCCAAGGTCCAATGAATACCTATCTCTCCCTCTGTCAGCCTATACATCTAAGTCAAACAACCTTCCTACTGGGTACTGACATAGATGCTGTCAAAATTGATGGAATGTGAGAGAGTGGCTCGGGCGGGATGGATCAATAGCGGCGGCAGTTAAATTTATCTTATCAGGGCACCACCCATCTTATCTGATTATTTTTACCTTATAAAGTCGTCCATGGTTCTAGACTTAACTTTCTATACTCTTTACAACGTGTCTATCCGCCACTCCACACATACATTTCATTTTCGTATATTCTGGTACAAGATGACGAAGCTTTTGCTGGATGACATTTATATTTTTACTCCTTTTCACTACAATTAATTGGTAGCTTACGCAACGAGAGTCGCACCTAAAGAGGCTTCGCTCTCGCAATTGGTCATCATCACAACACCTCGAGCATAAGATTCTTCTGCTAATTAATCTCAAGGCAGATGAAGACGACAGCGCAATAGGAGCTCGTGTCGTTCTTTTCAGGTTGCCAATTTTTCGTATTGGATTATTAAGATACCATGCATTCCACATCTCAACGTTTAGCCCAAGATACGATGTCTGTGTCGCCGACCCTGCATTTAGCATTTTGTTTCTCGCACCTGCAACTCGCTATCCACTCTGGTGATTAACGGGGAACTTATCCAAACAAATTCCAATGTATGTACATCGAATGCCGGAAATACTCAGATGTTTCAAACTCTTCGGAGGAACTGTTCCAACTTTCACGGCCGAGAACTCTTTCATGAACTGATAAATCCGACTCCGCTTCAGTGGAGTTACACCTGCATGTCGACATTTACGATCAACGCTGATGTTTGTGAATTGGGATTATCAATTCAACCTCCGACAATACCGCGATCCCCGATTCTTCTATCAATAGAACGGAGATAATTCTTGATATCTTGGTCGGAAGAATTCTGTTGTAGCTCAATGGAAGATTTCGGAAGAAACTATGTCGTTGAGATGCTGTCAGAAATGGGGGGTCCAGACTCAGAGAAAAGAATTTATGTGGAAACGCTGCGGAATTTATGTCGGAGGAAGTAGCGAGGAAGAATCCAGAATATTACTGTATCAATATATGGAACCGACAAACGATCTCTATTTGGAAATTAAATCCGAATCCTTCGCGTAAGAATGTCATTTCGATGTGGCTTGCTCAAGCCTCACAGCCATGGCTGGCATCACGCATGCCCACCATGCGATGAGGAAAACGATCTCACTATGTACACTGTCTCTGCATACCCGCATGGAGAAGTAATCCGGTAATCTCCTCATCGGTTCCGCGTTTAGGTGCTGTAAGACTCTTCCGGATGCTTGGGAATCGACCTTTGGGTCAAGATGCACAGAATAGGGAAATGGAGGAGTGATCTATTGAGGAAGGGAATACAGGAGTGCGAATTGAAATGAGTACTCGACTGACTGAGCTTGATATTTATTCCAGTTCAGGACAATGGGGGTTGCAAAATCCTAATGGACATCTTCCAGATTTGATCGTAAGGAGATAAGTATTGTTTGAATTTATCCCATAATTTGGAATCTCTCATATTTGGAATCTTCGCCCTGCAAACCGGCGGCGTGGTACATATGTACCAGTGTTACATTATGCACTGCGTGTGCTTTCGAAGATTCTTTTCGTGCAAGAGAATGATTTTCTTCATGCTGTGTAGCCAGCCCATTTTCACGGCGATCCCGGCCAGATCCATAATTGGAAATAATCACGTTACCTCCGCGTAGGAAATCATTTGCATTTCACAATGTTGTGCTGAGCCGTAATTATGCGTCACTACTGCCTAAGACAGATCGGGGCATAATCGTTCGAATGCGAACATAATATAATGTTTCTGGACCCTGCAGACGGAAGTTTTTCGCTCACCCCGAAGATCAAGGGTTCTTCAAGGCTTAGTGGACAACAAAACACAGTGGCTGTGTAACGTGCATTGAACCTCCCCCACAAAAAAAAGTCGCTTGAAAGCTAGACCAGCATTGATCTTTTCTAGATTGATTAATGATCTCCAACACGCGAGTGAGAGACTGGCATTGTTGCGGGGAAAGTGAAGCTGACATTCTCTTATTTGTCCATTTGCTATCTCTCGCTATCTCTTGCCAGTGAAATTTTCTCGGGTCAGCTTTTCATGGATGTTGTGTTTGATGCCCACGTTGTTTCTTCAGTTTGCACGAGGTGCCTGCAGTAGTATGAAAGAGTCCCTGCCTGTAAAATTTTGCTTATGGAGTAGAACGTCTCTTGTCCAAGTTTGCTGAGCCGCATTCAACAACAGATAACAGCGAAGGAGGAGTCACTCATTCTCTCCTCTGCCTAGTAATGATGTTGGGTTACGAACTCTAGCTTGGCACATTAAACCATTACCAGTAGGCCATTTGCTCCGGCTTAGCAATCCCCTAAAGCCTCTTCCCCGAGGATTTGCGGACTTAAGCCGACGACATGTCACATATCCCGTGTGGATTTGCGAAGCAACCCAGCCAACTCCACTCGGTTATCGTGAGTGCCGTACCATATCTTGATCGGCCGTTTCCCGATATGGCATCATGAAAAGGTTAGCTTCAAGGCCATATGAGTCAGCTAGGTTGAGCAAAGCTGACGTGGATAGCGTTGACATATTTAAGAATTGTGACAGATGTACTCTATTTGCGGGGAAATTTCGAGTGACAAGTTCCATTGTTTGGTAGTCGGAGTTGCGGCGGGAAGGAGTCACAAGATGAGCCTCTCGAATAAGGTGAGTAAATGTATTATGACTATTTTGGAAGATTATTTATTGCGAGCCATTACATAGACCTAGTTTTGGGCGGTGGATAGATAACTTTTCACATGGGACATAATCAAATGACCAATTTATAGGTACCTAGTAGCTATCATGGAAGGACAAAGTGTAAAATGTTTTATCAATAGAATCTAAAAGAGAAAATTAGGTCTTCCATAGGCCCCTCAGCCACTATTTTCATTAGCAAGTGCTTTAGAAAGAGACTACTGTACAGTTAGGCAGCGGCTCCTTCGTTGAGAGAGTTCATTTATCGTATTCTTTGACACGATGATGATTGGATATTGGCAATGGTAAAATTTAAAAAATGGATAAGCTGCCATTTCATCGAAATTTGCATGAGATTTTATCGAGAATCGTAAAATCCCATTCCGCATAGCAAGGGAAACTAAACAAGGGTAAACATGTAGTGGTTATGGAAGAGGTGATCCCAAAGGAGTGGCGGGATCCCCACTTAGAAATGTAACCTTGAAATTTACAAGGTAAACCCGAGGAGATGGGAGTGCCGGTATCACTAGTGTCATCAATGGGTACCGACCTTTCATCGGGGTCACATCTCTTCGTGTAACATCAGTACGAGTACGGATCTCGTACCACTGGTCGGGACTCTCCTAAAATCAAGAATGGAGGAAAAGAGTGGTACAAATGTGGCTGAACAATTGGACTTTCGTTTATCTGTCTTAAAGCATCAAAAATGAAATAAGAGGATCTGGATAGGATGGAATTAACGGTATTCCCGAAGAAGATTGACAAACGTTTTGCAAATCTCGATAGTCAGCACCTTATTTGACGAATGGGATCTTTAGCCCGTGAGTGAGTTAACGCTTACAAGGAATAGGCTCGTAAATACGAAGGAATAATTCCAAAGATTGATAAATCTAGATCTACAGAGTAATGATACACTCCTCCTGTGGCTGTGCTTTGGAGAAATGGAATATCCGAGAACGGCGTAGGCAATTCCTTTATTGTAAGTGGTTCTTTGTTTTAGAATATTATGCATTTGTAACCCTATGGGATGCTTGGTGAGATTTGAACAGCCTTACAAATCCATTTTTGTGTTGTACAAGCGACTCCCATTACACAAAGGTCGCAATGGCTGTGAAGTGTGGACAACATTCCGTCGCTTCTCCGGGTTTCTCTCGTTCTCGCAAAGAAATGCATTATGGAGAAAATATTAGTGGGCAGTGTGGCTCGTGCAATCTTCTGTGGCTTGTTACGAAGCATCATTATGAGAAGCCTTCTTCCGTTGAAAGCCGAGCTAACGATGATGCGCTACGACTATCCCGCTGGAAATCTAAGGGTCTTTTAGTGTGTTGTTAATTACTCCTCTAGGTAGTAAAGTGTAAACCGATTTAATAAATAATACCTACCACCGGAGCTCGTAGCTAGGTATATCCCTTCAAATACCGAAGAATCAATACCTAAGTAGGCATGTATATCTAGGAATAAGTTGCACATGATCATTTTCTCTTTTGGCTATTAAGACTTTGGAATGAATATTATTAGTTTTTATCTTGTCTATAAAGATTTCACTATTTTGTTTTGGGGATCTTTGAACTTTCCTGCTAATGATCCTTGCTCATTGTGCGTCATTATGGCTGCATGGACCCTTACATGTCGAGTGGGAAAAGAGGAAAAAGCCATCTTCCACATCTTTTTGCCAAACCCTTGGTCGGTCGCGGTTGTAACCCTACCTAGTACCCTACTTCCCAAAAAAAATCTTTTGACTGTGCATGGTGTGCTGATGCTTAGTTTGTAAATCCTTGCGTAAGGGTCAGGAAGGGACCGATGGAAATCGTCACTCCATACATGAAATTTCAAATATTTGGCCGGAAAGATATCCTTCTATCCTATATATCTATCCCCTTTAACCGATATCCATATTATACATACATATCATACATACTATTATCAACTTGTAGATCTTCACTTTTCTTGATCTCTTGGTTACTTTTTAGTCTCTCAATAGAATCCAACCATCATATCAGTCATCCCTCTCCAGTTAATACTTTATCTATAAGTCTGGTGTCTGGTCTCACTAGTGTCATTCATCACCTTTTTTCCATTCCATCTCCAAAACACACCACTATACAAAAACCAGACCACTTCCTTCATCAGATATAATAAATATCAAATACCTGTCAACAAGAAAAAAAGAAAAGGAAAGAATCAAAATTTGATCTGCTGACCAGATGATCTGATTATACATCAATTAAACCCCGATTATTCTATATCATTCCAAAAGATACTACTACCTAGTACCCAAATATCGAGGGACAAAAAAAGGTACCTCCTCATTCTTCCCCTTCTCCATATTGATTAATACTTTCCCGAGTACGAGTCACAGAAGACCGAGGTCGAAACGTTTTCCATATATAAACATTCGCCACCTTGATAAAGTCTAAATTTCTTACTAAAAACCCTTTCACAGATCCTCAAAGCTATATCACTATGTTAGCTCATAACTCAGCATCGAGACGTCAGTTACCACATCATCCACAACAACCATCTTATAATCAGCACGGTTCCATATTTAATCCTTCTCTACCACATAAACTACCACAACTACCTCAACAACCTCAAACTCCACTACAACCACAACCACAACCACAACCACAACCACAATCACAATCACAATCTCAATCTCAATCTTTGACTTCTTCAACACTCACGCCACACTCAGCTTTTACCACAAATAATCTTTCACATAACAATACCTTTGATTTTGAAGGCGATCAAATTCTATTTGATATCCAACAACCAATATCATTTACCTCGAATCGATTTCAACAACAAACTCCATTACGAACTGCCGAATATTCTTCGGATAGAATATTTCAACTACCATCTCATATGCAACAACCTGTCCAATCGAATAGTTTGATGTCTAACGGACAATTGACTCCTACTTCGACTTCCAGACAAAATCACCATCGAGAGTCTTCACTGTCGTCATTTGGATCTCCAGCTGCTCCAGCTTCACCTTACGCACCATCCACTTTGAATCCTCAAGTAGCTGGCGAATCATATCATGATTTTCAGGACTTTCATCCAACAGCATCGAAAACCTTGACACCAGCACATACACCATTACAAGAGAATTTCTTCTCGTCTCAGTACACACATCCAAACCAATACCAAAATCAGAACAACCTTCCCTTCACAATGCTTAATGACGGCTTACCAAGATTGACGGGTAACGAGCTGATGTCGGCACCAGAGATTTATCACAGTCAAGGGTCGAGTAGGCCATCGCTAACTACAGTGGCGAGTAATGACTCACCCTCGACGCCACCGGCCTATGAGGATGAAAGACAACAGTTCGGTATGACTTCTAGTGTGGATTCCTGGTTGAACGAATACTTACTTTCATCCGATTTTAAAGCTTCTCATAGAACTTCTCCACATCAAATGCCCAAACTCGATCGCACGATGACGGATGCTTATAATGATGAGCTATTCAACCCCAACATATCCATGATTTCCGCTCCTTCCACAACTCCTGCCTCGACTCAAACAACCTCGAATCTAAGTAACGACATATTCACGCAAAGGTTACAAGCAGCAAACAATGGACACCTGAGTACTCAACGAGAAGCCTCAGTCTTGTCTCCTCGCGAACGTTCACCTTTTCAACCAGGCTCACCATTAGCTCCTACTCCGGGAGGGTACAATGCCCACAATATGGGATTTGGAACTGCAAAGCACATGCGAGAACAACAAAAGGCCAAGGACGACGCGTTAGCTATGCAAGTCCAATACGAGAGGAGTAATCCAGGACAAGTTACTCCAAAAACAATTTCGCCAAAGGATGTAAACTTGGTGTATAACGAAACCGAGGAGGATGCAAACAACCCGTTGTTTCCACCACCACGACCTGTACAATCAAAAGCGGGTTATCGTCAGCAGCCATCGATTGATCCAGAGCCATCCGAGTCGGAAGATCTGTCATTATCACAACAAAGCTATGCTAGTATGGCTACAACTCGACGAGAAAGCTCATCGGCAATTTCTACAACCTCGCAAAACACCCCAACGCAGTCTCAGTTCAAATCGACAAGTCCTATAATTACACGAGACAATCTTCGACAAATACCACAACATTATCCATTCGTTCCATCCACGCAAAGACAAGCAAGTAATATTTCAAACATGTCGAATATATCGAACATTTCCAATGACTTTACACCAACCTTAGGGTCAATGGAGTCTAGCAGCAGTGATTATTCACCCGATCAAGAAATCCAAAGACCATGCGATACATCAGCAGGTAGCGGAACATATACATGCACATATCATGGATGTACATTAAGGTTCGAGACACCCCCCCAACTCCAAAAACATAAGAGGGATAAGCATCGGAACTCGACATCCTTGATCAACAACATGGGTGGGGAAACTCGGGGTGCAATGACATCAATGGCGCAAAAGTTAAACAGTCAAAGTGGGCCTCACAAATGCGAACGGATCAACCCATCAACAAATAAACCCTGCAACACTATCTTCTCTCGTCCATATGATCTTACACGACATGAAGATACAATTCATAATGCAGGAAAGCAAAAGTTACGATGCAAATATTGTACCGAAGAGAAGACATTTAGTCGAAATGATGCTCTTACTCGACATTTAAGAGTTGTACATCCCGAAATTCCGGCGACTATTACGAAAGGAAAAAGAAGAGGATTGGGACTTCATTCAGACTAAGAGTGTTTCTACTCTGAGATACTCTCCTTCTCCTTCCCGTTTAGGGATTTGATCACCATCAGTATCCAAATTCCATGGTAAATGGGATGTGGTGGAATGAAACGAAATGAGATAATTGGAATCAATTAATCAGCATTTTATTATCGATTACGAATAATGAAATGATTGGTCATTCAAGACTCGAGATGATTCATTCGAAGGAAGTTTATGTGAAGGAAGATAATATTCGATCGCACCACCTCAGCCACATCCACCTCCATCACTCCACTTTATTGGGTTTTATGCTCACTCCAACTCCACTTTTAATAGTTGGCTGTTGACTTCTCCTTCCTACCGACCATCATAGCTACCTAGTACCCTAGTACATTACCAATATCATCATCATCATTATTATCATCATGATCTACATGACTGGAATGGATTGATTGGATGGTTTGGATTTGGGTTGGACTCTACGAATTCCCATCATTGGAAATGGAAATGAAAATGGAAATTGAATTTTCTGGAGTGTTTGTGATTGGATGATAGGATGATTGAAATATTATCTTCTCTTCTTCAAACTCAAACTCCTCGACTCCATTTGCTCCAACAGTCCAACAGTCCAAGACTCCAAGACTCCAAGTCTCTATCTTATCGGCCTTATCCGCATTCCTTTTTGGCATCTAGATTCCAAGCCCTTGTTTTTCTTGACTTCGGAATTCAAGGGAACTTAGCCCGAGTTAATCCTTGGTTTTTCAAGCAATCCACGATTTCATGATTCATGGATTTCTTGACGGGATTCAAAATAGATATTTGATGACGAAATCATTTATGCACGATTTGATGCACGAAGGGTCTTTTTTTCTTCTTTTTTGTCTCCGCATATTTATGGATACCGGGTACCATCCATAGGTATCTTATTCATTTATTTATTTATTTGAAATGGTTCGATTTCGGAAGCTCGGACTTCTATCCGTCAACTCAATTGAGCAATGGGGGGGATCTATGGTGGTACACTTTCGGTTCTATGACATCATCATTGATACCCACGAAAGACTCATGACGCTTTACACTTTGACACGTTCATACCTTCACACCCTCAACTTTTCACACATTTACAAGCAGAAGATTGTTTGTAAGTGGTCATGTGATACAAACAAACGCAATGTATTATGCCCTTATGATTTTTCTAAAAAAACATGTTATGAGGGGTGAGGATCTGGTTTTGGATTTTTTTTGTTTACTGTTTACTGTTTTTATTGTTTGAAAATTTTCATCTCAAAGCGCATTGCGAAAAGGCATGGAATGGGATGGAATAAATTATACTTGATTGACTTTTAGCGGGAATTGGGCTCAAGGGACATTGGGCATAGCACTTTGGGATACATTAGTCAATTGGACTAAATTTATTTTACTTTGTCAATACTCCAGCAGATAAAATATTTCATATATTTTTTATTTCATCATCTCCTTTCCTTTTCTTTCCTTTTCTCTCCTTTTCTTTCCTTTGGGCTAAAAGGCCTAGATTGGGTTTGTATACTATCATCATCACTATACCGATTGTATTATATTCTATTGTCTTGTTACTTTCTCATCTCATTCTTTTTTTCCCTTTTCAAAAGACTGTATAATGAACTCAATGGATTTCCAAGGAGAGAGGAGAGGAATGTATTATGAAAGAGTATAACCTCATTCTTATGTTATGATATAGGAAGATATATAAAAAATAATTAGAAATTAGATGCGTCTTATACTATAGTAAATCAATTTGTATCATCATTTATCTGTTGATTGGCATGAGATGTGAAATGTTTGTGACTTTTGGTATTAAATTGAATATAAGAGTATCTTTGATATTCAACCCGTTCGGATGAATTTACTGGTTTCCAATCTCAAAGTATTGTGATGAATGGATGAATGACTCGATCGTTATTATTTAATGAAGTGAGATGAAATGAATGAGATAAACAAGTTTATTTAATATCACTATTGCTTTTATTCGATATTCGGATATTGATAGATAACATAGCTAGGTAGGTATGTATAGAGATGGTATTTCAAAACCAAACGGAAGTTGATGGAGGATGGAGGATGGAGAGTGATGAGAGTGATGAGAGTGATGAGACGAGAGTGATAAAAAAGAGGTAACGAGAAAGGCGAGATAAAACAAGACTAAACTAAAATCAAATAACCCATGAAGCGATATCAGGAACCGACGAGATGAGCTCAAAATGATTGAGCAATATCAATCTGAATAATAGCTCCCCTACTCTAATACCCTGCTACCTCACTATCATTATTTCTCTTTCTCTTTAAATGCAAATGCAAATGCAAATCCAAAACACCAATATATACCCACTGAATTACAGTCCGAGTTCTTGAGATGATTAGGAAATCAATTATTTGGGATGAGAAATCGGAGGGGGACTGTATCATTTGACTACAAATTTATACACCTAAGTAAAAAACATAAAATTACATTGGAAAGAAATCGATTTTGTGGCAAGTTCATTGCATTTAATAATGACCCTTTACCAGCTAGCAACATAGGACTTGTAATCATTCAATCTCCTCTGAAAGAATACTATCAACTACTCTCATCACTCACCATATACCCCTTGGTCAAAACTAGACCGAGTCACCCAATCAACAATCACCATGCATAAAAGCATCACACTCAGACAGATATAACATATAAAAGAAGAACAACTTTTCATTTCACATCAAATCAACAGCTAATTCATTTTATCTTTCCATAAACCATATAAATCATACTATGCATTTATCTCTCATCTAATCATCGATACCTAGACATGAATTAAATTCATCCCTAATCTAAGCAATACTATAATCCATAACTGCTGCTCGAGCATCGGCATACAAAGGTCTAATTCCTGTCCATTTTTGGAACTACACAGTGAGTATTAGTAAGATCATCCAAACTCACCCCTAACAAGCCAAGGAAAATGGGAATCATCAAGATAGACTAACCTGAAACCAACCCTGTGCACTCAAAACCTCCAATCCAGGAATCGCAACCCAACCAGCATCTTCTGCCATTCTCATAAGAGGAGTTTGAGAAGGCTTATAAGCCATCTCCAACAATGTCCTCTGATTTCCCTCGTCCCTCTTCTCATGTCTCAACAAAATGGCAAGAATTTCCCGCATATTGCTTTCAATCGAGCGATCAGCAGGTATAGTACTGATAGCAACCGAAGGAGGAATGGCGAGTTCAGTCGCCGAAGTAGTGCTTGGAAGCGGGATTATGTTGAAAGATGTAGGGAATGAAGAGATCAAAACTTCGAGTTTAGAAGGGGTGCGCGCGGCCATGTAGATAGGAGAGTGACCGAGAGAGTGTAGGGCGTAGATAGCAGCGCGAGCAGTACCTCCAGCACCGATGACGAGGGCGGGAGAAGGTGAGTCAACGGGTGATGGAGTGTAAGAGGCGGATATGAGTGAGTGAGTCATTCCAAGATAATCCGTATTTTCACCAATGAGACGGGGTGGATTATCTGCACTAGGAATGATGGTATTGACTGCACCGATGACCTTCACTGCATCAGTGACCGAGTCAAGAAGAGGTATGATGTCGAGTTTCAATGGAATTGTAACAGATGCACCACCGAAATTTGGAGCACGGATGACATCTTGTACATCAGATGCTTTATCAGTTTCCAGTCTAGAATATTGATGGGGCAATCCTGTCTGCTTGAAAAGAGTGTTGTGTAGCGCAGGTGATCGCGATTGGGAGATAGGGGTACCAAAAAGATAGAATGATTTTGGCTCTATCTCTCCAAGAGTCGACAAAGTTGATCTGATCTCAGCAGCGGAGAGTTGACCAGGAGCTGCTTTGAATGGCAATGCTTGATGCGAAACCGGTGTCATGAACCCATTTAAAACACGACTGAGTTTTCCAGCCACGCCCATGTTGATGGCGATCAAAGGTGTATCGTGAGCAACGGCCATCGTCTTCTTGAATTTAGCAAGAGTAAAGTTATCCTCGATACTCTTAGCAGATCCGACAAGCTTGATAATATCTCCATACTGAAGGGCTCTATTGTAGTGCTGGAACCATCCACCATTTTTCCACGACAAAGTTCCCTCAGGGTCATGGTGTGAAGCTATAATTCTAGAGAATCCTTTAGCTTCAGTAACTTCCTGTAGAATCTCATCAGGGAAAGCAATCTCCAAGTCGATGTATTCGATACCCATCTTCACGGCCAGCTTATAGAGTTTCAGTGCCTCTTCATGTGCAGCGTCCGGGAAGCGACCTCCCTGACTAACTGTCCGCACGGTAAAAATCACAGGTAAATGAACCATTGATCTCAGATGTGCAATCTGAACACTTAGGAAATCAATACCCGGAATTCCATTCGTGGAAGATGGATCCTCCAATAAATCAACACGCACTTCCACAGCATCGGAGCCTACCGCAATGCCGGGCAATATATCTGCTGCTGCTGATATATCAGGCATTGTGAGGGAAACGAAGAATGAGTGTGGTTTGTTTCGCATCTCATCAAAGTGTAAACTCTTTCCTGAAATGTGATGTAGGAACCTAGAGAAGTCCTGTTCCGCAACGGACAGAGCACCAGTCCCGCTGCCCTTACTATGATATTGAAAGTTACTGCATTCATTGAACCAGGGCTTGCGACGAATGTAGACTCCCATCATATCCTCAACATATGCAGGTCGAGTTTTGTCTATGCGAAGATAATCCATGACCTGCTCTGTGTCTCTGTGAACCAAAAGGACAATTCCACCAGACTTATGGAAATTGATCAAGAGCTCACGTGCCTCAGGCATCTCGACGACTCCACCACCACAAGCAAACACATGCTTCTCTGACTGGTCTTTCAGGCAATGCTTTAAAAGGTCTAATTCAGCAGCTCTGAAGAAATCCCAACCCTTCGATCTGACCATGTCAGGTATTGGCATTCCCGAGATGCGTTCCAATTCTACATCAAGATCCTTGTAAGGTCGACCAAGAATCTTCGCAGCCCAGGCACCAGCGGTGGTTTTTCCAGCTCCGCGCATGCCAATAATGAAGATAGACTTGTCTGGAAGGGCTGGAATTCCACTCTTTTTGCTATGCGTAGCTTTAACTTCCTTACCAGCAAGTCCTACTTGGAATGACTGCGAAAGGATATCCCACCATCCTGGCCAGGTCTTGCCAACACATTCACGCTCTTCAATGAGAACCGGTTGGGTTGCAGCGACAGACAACACACTGAAACTCATTGCAACACGGTGATCGTCATAAGAGTGAATGCCTTGAGCTGGGTGCTTCAACTCGTTTATAGGTAGGCCATCGACCTCAATTCCATCTTCGAGCTCACGACATGTAACGCCGAACTTTGCAAGTTCATCTTTCATGGCTTTGATTCGATTGCATTCTTTAACACGCTGGTTAGCGATCCCCTTTATTCTAGTTGTACCTTTTGCCACTGCGCCTAGTACTGAAGCGGTCAAGAAAGCGTCTGTCATTGGCTCCATATCAACCTCCTCAATAGCTTGAAGTGACCCGATGGGAGGACCAGTCACAGTGGTAGAATAATCAGTCTGTAGTACAGTACATCCCATTGGTTTCAGAACATCAATAGCAAATCGAGCATCGCCTTGAATCGATTTAGATCCAATATTTGGGATCGTGCAAGTAGTTCCAGAGATAGCAGCTACAGCAAGTGGGTAAGTCGCCGAGCTAGCATCACTCTCAACCACATACTCTTCTGGATTTTTGTAGACTCCTTGCGGAATATGATATGTGTGTTCTTCCGTCTGTGATCGGACGACGTAAATACCGAAAGCTGCCATCATCGCTGTTGTCATATCAATATAGAGTTGGGAAATTGGCTTCCCACCAACAAGACGTAGAGTCACCGGATTCTTGGCGTATGGAGCACACATAAGAAGAGAGGAGACATATTGAGACGATACAGTAGCGGCTAGATTGATGTCTCCTCCAGCAAACCCACCGGAAGCAGCAACTTTGACCGGAAGACTGTGTTCATTCTCAAGGTATTCGATATCAACACCGTTGGTACGTAACGAGTCAACTAATGGGCCAATAGGTCTGACCTTCATACGTGCATTTCCTGTAAGAACGGTAGACTTTGTTGTGGCTGAAGGCTTGCACAGCGAGAGGACGGTTGTGAGGAAACGAGATGCGGTGCCTGCATTTCCAATGTAGAGTTCTGTAGGACTGGCATGCAAATCACCACCTTTACCTTGCACACAAAGAATCTCACCTGCATCTTCCCATGCATATGTAGCACCACCAAGTTTACCAATTGATGTAAGCATGAATTCTACGTCATCCGAATGCAGGAGATTCTTGATGCGACAAGGGCCTGTGCCAAGAGCCGCAAGTACAAGTGCTCTGTTAGAAACACTCTTTGAGCCTGGTGGTGTCACCTCCACCTTCAAAGTCTCGGGCACGCCTGGGGTAACTTCTATCGAGTCAGATAAGACGACTCGGATTGCTCGGTCCTCCACGACGCTGGCCTTAGGTTCATGTGTTTTACCAATGGCGGAAAGCAAAACAATCTTCTTCTTCTTTCCATCATTTTTCTTGTCAACACCCATTTTCTCTAACAAAACATCGACGGGGCATGGCTTGCCTGCCGTGAGCTTTTGGATGCGCTTGTCTGCAAGGGAAGTGGGAAGGCCATAACTTGCTATGCATTTGACAAGACGAGCAACTGCTCCTGGTTTCAAAACACCCAGATGTCGGGCCAATTCCGCCTCCTTTACCATTCCAATAGCTACAGCTTCTCCGTGAAGAACCTGCGGTGTCAAGATTGCTTCAAATGCGTGTCCAATTGAATGGCCAAAGTTTAAAATATTTCGTAGTCCACCTTCTCTCTCATCTGCTGATACAACATCTGCCTTGGTCTTCGCTGAGCCTAGCACTATTCTCTTCAATATGTCCTGGATAGGAGCTAATCTTGTAGAACGTTCGGTATTCTTGGCTCGAATTGTAGTCATAATAAGATTTGCATTATCTTCAAGGGCAGAGAATTCAGCTTCGTCCCAGATTGCGGCAGTTTTGACCACTTCTGCCATGCCATTGATGAATTCGCGAACCGGCAGGGTTTCTAAGAATCGCAAATCTATGTAGATTCTCTTTGGTTGCCAAAAGGCGCCAACCAGATTCTTTCCCAAAGGCGTATCGATTGCGGTCTTTCCACCAATCGAGGAGTCAACCATGGCTAGCAATGTTGTTGGGACTTGTACGAATCGTACACCGCGCATGAAAGTTGCTGCAACATAACCAATCATGTCACCAATGACTCCTCCCCCCAAAGCAATTATAACCGTATCCCTTGTACATTGGTGCGACAACATCCAATCCTCGATCTCGGCCTTTGTTTCTCTGCTCTTAGAATTCTCTCCTGGGGGGATTTCGTAGGTAAGAAGTCGAGGTGTTGAGCTCGATTTGGCAGCAAGTGCCTCGAAGGATTGCTGGAAAGCGGGGACATAGAGGGGTGAGAGATTGGTATCTGTGATGAGAACATAGGTAGATGAGGGGAGGTCTGAGAGCAAATCTTCTGCAAGGAAATTGCGCCAGATATCGAAATCAACAATGATATCTTCGTTTCCTAGAATGGCGATCCGCGTGGGATTTTGAGGCGTTGAAGATCCCATCTTGAGTTGACCTGACCCGACTTCAGACCTCGAAATGTTGTAGTAAAGGATCGTCTTCTCTGTCTTTTTCTCAATGACAGATGTGTGGGTTTATCGACAGGGAGAACTTATATTTGCCAATTGCCCATAAAGTCAGCAAGGCAGAGGTACATCCACTTATGATTACTCAGTACTTGAAGTAAGAGGGGAAGTATTAAAAAATGAGGGACTCACAGTGACTCAATGGTTGACTCAATAGTTGACCCGGATCCGAAACTTTTTTTTTGGCAGGGATTTCAAATAAAGAGCCGAGATCGCGCTCGATGCAGGTCCCGAGTTTGAATGAAATACGATGAATGTGATAAATGTGAAGATTATTGTGAAGATAAATACGACGTCGATAGAGAGACCTTATGTATTTGTGTCTTTTCTAACCACTCACTACAAATACCTAGCACTACTTGATTTTCAATTTCCGTCGATGAATAAAAATCAAACAAAGACATATAATCTATTTAACCTGGTACCCTCTTTTTTTACTTGTTGTCAATTCTGCTCTGCGCGCTTCTGCATCTTCACAATAAATCATTACTAAGCACACAATCAGCAAGTGAATTGACTATTGGGTGCTGTAGTAGTACACTCCCGTCAGCAGCACATCTTCAGACTACAACTCCGTGACCTAACCTTTACCTGACATCTGTCTTACTTTTTGACATCTCCGAGGAAAACATCTTTAAATCCTTCGCTATGTAGAAATCGTTTGGAGATAAACTAATTGGTCTTCTCCGGTTCATCAACTTTCTCCGGTTCATGGAGCTCCTGGTTTTTCTTGGTTGTCATCGATCCCAGACATGACAGTGAGCTCAATTGTCAGACTTCCACTAGTTATCGAAGAATATGAAAGCTAGGTTCACTGGACATTCTCAAGAGAGAAGTACTAAAATGACAACAAGGAATCACCCACGAGACAATTGTCTTATAGTTGTATTATCTCCCCTTCTTATTCTTGGTACCTTTAATCTTCTTGCCAAGATGTATCACATCAAAACTCCTTCAATCGTTGTATCTTAGACTCGTTCGATACATCAGGTTCTTGTCACAGTTGCTAATGGGATTGACAGCAATTTTAGGCCTAGCTTCCACTCTAGGATTTGTGAGATGGTGAACATTATAATTCATATCCAACGGGTGAGTTGCCTGTATCTCGGCCTCTTTTCACTCCTGCAGTATGACAGCAAAATACTCTCCTGTTGCGTGCGCCTTCCGGAGTTCTTGGAGCGCTCTTGTGACGAGAGAAGCTCTACACACATTCTTACTCTAGCTTTTAGATACGCTTTTTAAGTTCTCTATATTCTATCCACGAGATTCAAAATGACTGGAGTCTTATGAGCATAATCACTTTCACCTTGAGATGTCTAAATACTTATCCCGCCCTGCAAGTGGTCTCTCGACAAAGATCATGGCTGTAGAGGCTACCTTCAGGCTTCAATACCATGGCAATACTTTCCATTTAATCTATACACCACAATCGCTTCTCAAGATGAGTAATAGAATAAGCATCAGGTTCTGTCAACTTGGCTCTAAGCTTTATTCTTGATTGCAAATTGCAGCATTCACTTGGCATTGCATTTGAGCAGAGTTGTTATTTCCATGAAACAGGAGTATATTTTGCAAGCAAATTGCAATAAAGTAAACGGATGAGAACCCTTACTTTCCCGTGCCACTGCCTATACGTTCTTTCATTTCTTTGGTAATAGCCTCTTATCCTTGCATCTTTACTGATCGAGCGGGGTCTATGATGCCATTAAGAGGGACTTTCACTGTAGAGGGGGAGTTGTCATCTCTGGCAGTAACAAGTCAGGAGCGGCACTTCTATGGAGAAAAAAATGTATGTATTGATATATTAAACAGCATGGTACTCAGAAGCAACTCAATCATAGATTCATATACTTACATTGAACCTGTATGAATTTCCACTGACGAGCACTTTCCTCGTTCCAGCCATCTCAAATACACCACTTGTGTTATTCGGTGCATTTATAATGACGTCCACAACCCCTTCATTCAATGTCCACTTCGCGCTCAAGCTTCCATTAAAAGCAGTCACCACCCTGGCGCTGGCAGTCTTGAGCCTCATGGCCAAACCAACATCTGGATTGATAAGCCAGTTTCTATAGCCATACCCAGATGGACCATCAGCACGTCTCAATCCAGCAGCCCATTCGGTAAGTAAATATGTAGGTGCTCCACCCCATGGATGTGCAAGGCTTGTGAACAAACCAAGTCCGGGGTTACCTTCAAGATTTACGTATTCCCAGCTTGCACCTGTGGATGATTTTGGGTTTGACAACATTGGGGACCAGAGGCTTTCGAGTAAGCTCAGAGCTTTGCTACTTGCATTGTGTGAGATAATCGCTGCAAGCAAAAATCCATTTATATTAGGCGAAATATTTGTGCTGAGATCCGAACTATTGACTTGTGTCGAATCTTTATATCCCGGCCCAAGCTTTAGGGCGTCGAGAGCTTGTAAGGATTGAAGTGCTTGGGTCGTGTTTGCTGTGCCTGATGTGATACAGAATCCAATTGCCGCAATAGAATAATCGCCAGGCGAAGCGGCAGAAAGGGAATAAACGCCGATGGTTGGATTCCACAACTGCTTGTTGACGCAGTGGATATTTTCGTTGCCGCGGTTTGATACTTGGTAGCCGACGCCAAATCATTTAAAGCCATAGCCACTTCCGCGAGCTGACTCAACGCTTGCACGAGGGCACAGGAGACAGCAGAGCCTTGGCTCGGACCAATGAACGAAGAGAGAAAGACAGGTAGACCAGTGTCAGGACTGAGTTGTGCAATCAACCAATCTGCCAGAAGTTGCCAGTTTGACCATGTTTGATGTGCAAACTCAAGGTCATTGCTTGACGAAATATAATTGGAGTAGGATATCAATCCAAGAATTTGGTAATCGGCTAGAACAACACCATAAATTTCAAGACCAGCGGATGCACCACTACCGAAGGCAAATGTCTGCTTGGCGCCAGATGCATTGTAACCAATCGGCGGAGCAAATGGTAAAAGTCCATCTTCTATTTGCCAGTCTAGAAAGGTATTCAAAGTCCCCTTTAAATGGTCATTTCGAGAAGTAGTGACCGGGATGATACGGCTTGTGTGATAAAAGTCGCCTAACCATACTAGGCGATCTCGTTTCGCGCCATCTAGACACGTTGTTTGGAGATTAGAGTAAACGCCGTATTCAGTCAATACCAAATCTATATCAGTCATCATCGTGTTATTATACAAAAGCGACTGATTGAATGTGTCCCGAACGATCACATTTTTGATGTAGCCAACCTGATCTTGCCAGCCACCAAATCCGAAAGTGCCAGCCGTCTGTATTGGTGTTTCACCAACATAGTAAGATGACAAAGAAGTATTGAAAATTTCTGCGTCATCTATATATACCGCAAGGTTGTCTGCAGCATCAAGGATGGTCCGCACCGTATACCAGGTGTTCTCTTTTATGGGAGGTGTATTGAATACATCTAGGCGGTAAGAGGGAAGTGTCGTGACATTGACTAAAGAGTAACCATAGGAGAGAATCAAGGAATTTGGTGGAGTAAGTGTGGTGTTCGTATTGACAAAAGTTGTATTTTTAGGTAGCTCCCCAATCAGGTTCAATTGGAGGCCTAAGGGTGTAGCAATTGGAACCCCAATTGCCCAGCCTATGCCGCCTCTTTTGATCATAGTGTTGAACTCCAACGTGTAATTCTGAAATGATGCGCCTTTAATTGTAAGTCCTGGTTTCATACCCCTTACAAGAGCACCATTCACATCAAACTCCCACATGGAACCCTGGGTTCCGCGATCGATGCAGGCCAATGATGATGCCCTAGCCCCAAGGGCCCAAATATCGTTAAGCATGACATTGTCGGACTCAAACCCACCGGGCAGTGTACTGACATCAATATCCGATACTGACGCAGTAAATCCAATAGTTGAAAACATTACACTTCCCGATGTCAAGAGGTGGATTGATTGCCATCTTTGTCCCCCTTGAAGTAGGAATGCTTCGAAAGGTCCAGTCTCAGTAAGTTCAAAGGTTTCAACACGATACGTATTAGAAAGACCAATTGCAAAGGGAAAAGGTCCGTCAGAGAAGTTAGTATCGAGACCATTGAATTCTTCCGAGTATTTGACCTCGATTTGAACTTTCCCACTGATGAATTCTACATCATAGTATGGATAACCTGCGACTTCATGGCCGTAATCTAGCGTGGCCACTGGTGTTGATGGAGTAAGCTCAAATCTGGCCCCAATCGATAGGGGTAAAGTTGGTTCAGTCGCCAGCCCTATCCTAAGTGGTTTAGTCACAGAAGTAGACGAACTGTTCGTGTGTAAGGTTAGCATTTTTCACATTTATTTCGATTGTTAACATGCCTGTGAAGATCTCGGGAATGGGAGGAAAGTCTTGATCCTGTTGCAAGTGCAGCAATCTGAGTTGTCATCAACAAACATGTTGTCAAGTAATGAGCGATACTCGGATTCATGATGACAATACCAACCATAGAATCTGCAAGTCAGAATCACTCAATCTCCTGCTCTAACACGGAATGAGTGTGGTCACGTGCTTCTGGGGAGACGAAGATGGTGTGTTTGAGCTTGAAATTATCCTGATATAGGAGACATTCAAGAAAGTTCTTATACCGATACAAAAACATGTCTGTGAAGAAATGGGTGGTTGAGGTTTCTTCTCTGTCGATTATGTGACGTAGCTAAGTGAAATCTAACCACCGTCGGTATGGTGATACGACGATACGTGAAAGTGGGTGTGGATGACTAGCAATTACAGAAGGGTTTTTTCGGCCTCGGATGAATATATCGCGAGTCTATTTGTTCCCTGTGAACGGCATTTGAGAAAAGATGCGGAGAATTGTGGGGTATTCATATATATTATACGATGTCTCACGACCGATAGACAAAGCCGAATACCAACAACCAATACCTCGATCGAAATTTGATATCAAACTAATGAATCGATATTACTTCTTTAAACTTTCAGCAATGATTCTTTATCGAACAATGATTCTCTCAATATAATTTGGTAGAATTTAGGATATAAACCCAAGTTGAAATTCGATTTTGAAAAATATTTATTTTAAAATGTTGATTTAATTTGGTGGGTTCGGTGTTCGATTTTCTCTATCGGTCGCGAGGGATGTGTAATGTTGAAGCTCTACGTTTTTCGTGCGAAAAAGACTTGGCTGTTCTCCACCCGTCCACTACTCAAGTACAAGATCTATGCAATTGTTTGCCGTTCCAACTTCCGAACTTATATCTTCAATGTAATGCCCTGTCGAGACCAAGTTAAGTAGCGAAACAATAAAGTTCCTCAAGTTTTCAGAGAGGGGATGAATGTCTTTATAGAGACAAGTCTGCTTTCTCCTGCCTGCTCGGCATAACCATGTATATTTGCCGAGCGTGGTTGGTAGCCAGAAGTCAGAAGTTTGTTGTTGATACTCGAAAGCGTTGCCTATCTTTTAGTCGACAGGTATTATATCAGGGAGGTCTTTGGCTGAGGTTGGAGAGTATAATGTCTATCTGACAGTGACATCAAATTCTTTTGAAAAGTGTTCATACTAATAGGAGAGTTTCCAATAGTCCGAACCGCAGTCTGGCAACCAGAAGCTTTCAATCTCTAGATCTGATTGAACATTCAAAAAGTATAAAATGGTGGGGATTGCATGCCTTTCGAATGTTATACTTTTATCAGATTGTGAAAATTGAGTTTTGGTTTGGCAATCCAGACTATTGCGCTGCCCGTTCAACCTCACCTGTTATCATAACGATAATAAGAAATTGATGAATTTATGATGGAATGGTTGCCCAAGTGGCACGTAATAGCACACATAAAATTCCTATTTGATTCAATAAAGCAACACCTCGCCATGTCTAAGATGAAAAGTGTAACTTGGAGCTGGGTCAGAATAAATATGACCCGGGGCTAGTAAAGGGTCTTCAGATCCTTCAGTCATATTTTCCCGGAGAACATAAGGTGGAGATGGACCAAAATCCAAATTAGACAGCGGCGGCGCCGCCATTGCTCTAAAGTCAGTCATGGTAAGGTACATCGAGCGGGTACTGTCGTTATCATGGTCCCGCGCTGGAGAGATTATTTCACCCTCTTGCTGATGCTAGCATTCCAGTATACCACTCCCATTATAGTTTGTGGTTGTTTCCATGTTGTTTTTGACTTCTTGTGAAGTTCGGCCCGAATTATGAATATACATCAACGATATGATAATGACAAGAAGAATTATCGGATTACTAAAAGTGATAAAGTGTAAAAAAGAACTATATTCGTTGAAATTAGGAGGTTGCCTTCCAGAGTACGAACTACAATTCAAATTTAGACATGTGAAGCTCGAGGGTTCCGAGTGGGATATGGTAAAGCAGAAGTCGTTCCCTTTATATGATTATGATTACAATCATGATGAATGTTATGTAAAGGTAGACAAAATAATTTAGGGAATAGATTGATCGAGAATTATTATATAAGTCTTCTGCTTATATTAGTCAAGTAATTCTTACTTAGCTTAACTCGAAAATCTTAGAGAAAATATAACACTAAACCAACTCATAATGAAATCACAAGAATCGGGGATAGAATATTTCTTTAGACTCTAATTCTTAAATTTATTCTTATTTATTCTTATTAATATATTTCATAATACTTCTAGTCAATCAGACTCGATTTTATAAATCTATAAGTATAAAAAATGAATTAAATAAATATTAGGGAATATAGTTGAGTCTCATACAATCCTGTGTATTTACTATTCTACTAGTAAACCATTAGAAAAAGATAAAAATAAATAAGAAGCATTGAGAATCTAATATAGTAATAATAATGATTACAATTACAATCTTTAAAGTTTTAAGATGATTTCGTTCCGAATATCGTGTATAATATTATAATATCAAGAATGTTATCATTGACTTTTTATTAATTATATCACTAGGATTATAATTCATTTTGAACGGGTCAGCTTTTTGTATCTATATAGATAGAATAATATTATAGTGAGTTTTCTAATACTATTAAAAAATAATTTGTTTACTTTATACTATTAAAATTGATATGAATATACTTTCGTATTATTTAGCTTTTATAATGACTAGATTCTATAGTTTTATAATAGAATTCATAATAATTGAAAACTAGAATCTATTGATCTGTAATTGGAATTTATGATTAAAGGATAGAGTCTAGAATGAGAAATATGAAATCTATAAAATCTAAACTTAAAAATATAGAGTTTATGTATAGATTCTAGATTTAATGAGTTAAAATTTAAATAGTATAAAGATAAAAGCATATTATTGATTTGAGGGATATCAAAGTAATATTTTGGATATTTAGTATTGTAAAAGTAATTCATTAATAATAGTATAATAATGAAAAAGTAATAATCTTATTATTTGTAAGATTGTTAAGGTGAATCTCTATTAATTTCTTAATATAAAGTTAAGAATTGAGTTTGAAGAATTATTTTTGAACTTATTGAGAAATATATTATAATATAAAATAAAGTAATTATATTATTTAAGGTCTTATAATTAAGAGAAAGATTTGTTTTATATATAGGTGAGTATAAAGCTAATAATTTAATAGATTTAATAATTCTAAAAAATCTAGTAAATCTAATAAATCTAAAAGAAATCAAATAATAATAATAAATCTGAACAGATACTTTGCTTGTCTTTTGCTTTTAGCTTATATAGAAATACTAAAGGCATTATTAAGCTCAAAAACTTATAAGTTTAATAAATCTAATAAATATTTATTATATTTTAATTAAAAAATGTCTTATTAATTTTTCTAATAAATTGTTTAT